>JAOYMZ010039419.1:0-15401 GCA_025802335.1 Pinguicula primuliflora | reverse complement strand
CGTTATCACCGTTTAACGGAGGATTATAAATCCCCTTGGGTTAAGTAGTCCTAAATAGGGTTTTAGAAATTTCCGGCGACGAAATTGCCGGAAACCGGACCAAAGTATGAGACTTTTCATCTACAATGTATGGGCTTTCTAATGGTGCGACCAATTTCGAAAAAAGATAGTGCTACGAAAAAATTGTACACGCAAGAGGAAAACTGACCACAGTAAAACTTTCTATAAGAACTGGACTCTCCCTCTATATATATATCATCTCTCGTGAGTTAACCCATGCACACAACCCAAACTCTTCACAGGATTGTGCAATTTTTTTGTCCAAGTAAATAAATTCTGTATCCTTGGTGTCGAAAGCACCAAGGATTTAATTGTTATGCAATGTTAGGTTGAGGCTTGAGCAATGATGGAATAGATGGGGATAATATTCTGGACGCCTCCGTACCCTTCAGTGTTTTGTCCTCAACTCTCGATATATATATATAGAATTGTCCGTTGACGGAATTGGGCACATCGTTAGAAACTTTATACATAGAAGATCATATGTTCATGTTTAGTTCCGATTCCGATGACTTCGTCGCCGGAATTTTCTAAAACCCTATTTAGGATTATTTAACCCTAGGGGAAAATATGAAACCCTATTAAACGGTGAAAAAGTTGTTGGAACATCACCAAAACTTGAATATATGATCTTCTATGTATAAGTTTTCTAACGATGTGTCAATTCCGTCAACGGGCAATCCTATATATGTATCGAGAGTTGAGGGAAAATTTGAGGGGTACGGAGCCGTCACCAATATTTTTATAGCACAAATTCTATATCTTTCTATAACAGAATACTATTTGTGGAATTGCTTGTTGCTCTCGCAAGTTATGTTTTCTTTATGCTTATTCCCGTCTGTTATTGCAAGCCACACTCCTTTTAGATGCGAACCTAAGCCAGGGGTTTGTACATTTCAATATAGGCAATGTTCAGAAGTAAGTACCAAACTGATTGCAGCCTTAGGAAAGGCATATTTCTTTTTTTTTTAGCAAGGCAAATTTCACATCTATCTAATTTTTCCTTATATTGCCTAATCTTAAACTATCTCCATAACTATATATAATAAGAGCTCCTTTGTGTTTGCTATAATTTCTAAAGTTGTTGGTTTATGCCGCAACCAGATTCCGTATCTTTTTTTTTTTTTTGCATACATGGGAGTACAAGGAATAATAAAAATACATTGGATATATCCTCTCAGGTCGGCTTAAAAGCAAAATGTGTAGGAATAACTGAGGAGGAATAGGGAGACATGTGCACTATGGCCAGCTCACACTCCGAATAACTAGAGCATTCACCAACATCCAGGCTACCCCTTTGAGCCGTGACTAGTGGCCAACCGAAAGGCTCTATATGGAAGAATCTCATCTATGATCAACTAGATTCAGTGCACTTTTAGCCATCCCGTCTGCTCTATAATTCAATTCCCGTGGGATATACGCTAGAGTCACAAACTGGCATTTAGCCATAAGATTTCTGATGGCTATAAGGATGGACAGACCTTTTCTCACTTCATCATGGTCCTTGAGCAACTGGATCGCTTCCAAACAATCAGTGGATAGTGCGAGATCACCAAATCCATTTAAGGCTGCTAAGTTGAGTCCATGCCAAATCCCCCATAATTCTGCAACAAGGGGTGAGCATCTCCCAATATAGGTACTGAAACTAAGTATCCAAATTCCTTGTAGACTTTGGAAGAACCCTGCAATGGCAGCTTTACCATTCTGTTGGTTTACAGCAGCATCTATAAACAGCTGGACGGTGTGCTGTTGTGTAGTTACGTGGTTTGTAACCGGGTGTAATCCTCTCTAGAGACAGGATAAAGTTGGGACAGGGGATGTTCGATGCCCATGCTGAAATGCTCGTTTGGTGGCCTGAATCAGTGTCCAGATTTGATGGCATCCCTCCGATTCGATCGTTGGTTTACCTTGTAAAATCTCTCAGTTCCTGCAATGCTAGAGAAACCAACAAGTAGTTGCGAAATATAAGGGCCAATCAGGGTGGGTACTGGTTAGTAACAGATTGGAGGATAACCAATCAGAAGACTCCGAGCAGTGCCAAAAGGGACAGGGGAGCAGGGGAAATAATGCATGCCAGATCAGTTTTGCTCTGTAACAATCCCTCAAAACATGTAATATAGTTTCACAGCCTCCACATAAGTGTCACGCAGGGGATCTGGCTATTTTACGACGAGTTCTCCCGACATTTGTCCATAGGATCTTTCTTAAAACTTTCCAAAGGAACAGCTTAATGCTCTCCTGTATGGACAAATGCCAGATAAAATCCCACAGAGTGTCTACTTGTGGGTAATGAGCACTAAACAGGAAGCTATATGAGGATGAATTAGAATATTTCCCAGATGAAGTCCACTTCCAGCATATGCGATCAGGGCCAGCGTCTGCGGTTGGCGGGATGCATGAGATTATCACTTCCACAGCTGCAGACGGAAGACTTCTAGCAAGTTTGGCCATATCCCATTCACCTGTATCAAGACATAGTCTGAAATTCTGGAATGAAATTATGTGTCAGATTATATGTAAAGTGCCAAAGAATATAAAGGTGTTTCTAGCCCAGACCAACCGTCCTACCAAAAACGGACAGTGGTTCCATCTCCAAGGTGCCAGGCGATACATTACTGTGCCAGGGGGATTAGTTTCTTGATCAGACGCCAGAGGGTTGAACCCTTTGAAGAAGTTGGCGGACTGGATAATAGTCCTGTTCTGGAGAATCCATATTTGGCCGCAATAATTTCCATCCAAGGTTTGGGGGTCCCAGTTAAAAGTTCCCAGACAAGCTTCAACATGAGGACAAGGTTCATATCTTCAATTTTCTGGAGGCCCAGACCTCCTACCTTTTTCGGGTGGCAGCAGACTTCTTAACTGACTAGCGATTGCTTCCGTTCATCCAGATTTCCTCCCCATAGGAAATTCCTGATCATTGTATCAATTTTCCTGCAAGTGGCTTTGGGGAGAGGCATGGTTTGCATTCTGTAAACTGGTAAGGCATTAAGGATGGATTTACATATCGTGAGTCTTCCTGCTTGAGCTATCAGATTCGGATTCAACTTCATGAGTCTAATCCTTATTTTGTTGACAATATCTTGATGCAAACTGACTGATGTAGAGCCAGAACTGAGGGGGACGCCTAGATATTTTCCCAAGCAAGGAACTTGTGAGATATCTAGAGCCCTATTGATGGAGCTTGAGTGTTCTGAGGAGATATTCTTGGAGAAAAACACCTCAGATTTAATCTTGTTGATTTTCAGCCCAGAGAATGCTCCAAATAAATCCAGAAGATGATTAATTACACGGGCCTACTCTAATGTAGCTTCAGAGAATAAGATGATGTCGTCTGCATACATAAGGTGCGAGAGAGGGACCTTTCTTCTGCCGAACATAAGGGGTTTCCATTCTTTCTCATCTACACTTCTCTGAATAAGTTGTGATAGGCGCTCCATGCATAGAATGAATAAGTATGGTGAGACAGGATCGCCTTGCCTCACTCCAATAGATGGGTTGAAGAACTGTCCACGCTGGCCATTCCAAATAATCTGCAGGGAATTCGTGGATAGCGAGGACAAGATAACACGAGAGAGATATGCTGGGATCCTTGCCTCTTCCAAGGTATCTTGTATGAACGTCCACCTGAGTCTGTCAAATGCCTTGGCAAGATCAATCTTTAAAGCCATGAAAGGAATTCTGCCCTTGCAGTTATGTAGTGTATGGATGGCTTCCTGTGTGGTGATTATGCTATCAGAGATATGTCGGCCCCTAATGAAGCTGTTCTGAAAAGGAGATATCAACTGAGGCATCACTTGTCGTAATCGGTTGGCTATTATCTTGGTGACCAGTTTTGCATTTATATTGAGGAGCGAGATCGGTCTAAAATGCTCAAACCGCTAAGGCTGGTCTGTCTTCGGAGTTAAAGTGATCATCCCATTGTTTATTCTAGGATCCAGATTGCCAAATTGGAATGTGTCTTGAACAAAGGTGATGACAGAATCCGAGACTTTCTGCCAATTATACTGATAAAATCCTGCTGGGTAACCATCTGGGCCCAAGGCTTTATCAGGGTGCATGTCAAATAAGGCCTTTATAATTTCCTCTGAAGACACTTCTGCAGATAGCAACTGGGACTGCGAGTCTGAAAGGCTAGAGAAACATTCGCGTAATGGAAACGCCTGCACGGATGTAAGACTGATAGGAGAACCCTCTGTGAACTGTAGCTGAAAGAATTGCGTAACTTCCAAGGTGAGGTGGATGGGATCTGAACACCAGGAACCAGAAGGTAGGTGTATGGTAGCTGGTTTTCTACTCGTAGCCTTCGACTTAAATTTAGAATGAAACAGTTTTGTGTTCCTGTCTCCAAGCCTGATCCAGTTTGCTTTACTGTTTTGCTTGATTAGAAGATCTTCCTGCATACATGTTTTTTCCAGATCCTCTCGCACTTCCAACTCCAAGTGTATCAAATATTGGGACCTTCTTCTCGCCAGGGCTTTCTGGATACCTGCTAATCTAGCTAAAGCTCTCCTTTTCCTTTTGTGTATATCTCCAAAAAAATCCCTCTTCCAGCTGTGGATGTTAGTCTGCAATTCCACAAGGGCATCAACTAGAGGGGCCTCTTTGTTCCACATAAGATGGAATCAGTTATCCCGGAGATCATGTGCCTCCCAAGCGTGCAGATAACGGAACTGAGATATTGCAGAACTACTCATTTCTCCAGGAGTCATAACAGTCATGAAAGGGTAATGATCCGATGCGATCCGGGGCAGATGGTGGACCTGAGCCTTGTCTGTGATGTTCCTAAATTCACTGTTCTCAATTACCCAGTCAAGTCGTTCAAGGCACAGACCCCAAGCCCAGGTGAATCTAAGACCCGTGTAACCAAAAGGTTCCATTCCTGAATCAGATAACCATTTACTGAACAGACTGCATCCCTTAGACTTCCGTGAACTGCTTTTGTCTTGTGCTGAAATAAAAGAGTTGAAGTCTCCCATAGTGAGCCAGGGGGTACAATCCGTGGATGGAAGGTTAGATAGTTGACTCCAGAGCGATCTTTGAACCTGTGGGACAGGGCTTCCATATACAGTAGTTAGTGAGAAAGTTGGAAACATGGGCACAGATAAAGAAACATGTATAAATTGCCAGTCAAAACAAAGTATCCGAACAGAAATGTATGGCTGCCAGATAAGCCAGATACCACCAGAAAGACCACATGCTTCAACACGAAAAGATTCAGTAAAGCCTAGTCCTATGCCTTTTATAACTGCTAAGGCAACATCACTACTAATTCGAGGCTCAAGCAAAACAAGGAAATTTAGATCATGTAATTTAATGAGATTTTTCAACATAGACAAAGTACGATTATTCTTTAAACCCTGCACATTCCATGATAAATAACGTAATGCGTGTCTAGCCATAAAATAGAGGATAGGGGGTAAAATAGAGAATAGACTGTAAGTTATCCCTTACTAAACCTCTCCAGGGGGTCAAATTCCCCCTCATTGAGATTACAATCCTCCTGGTCCATGAAGTCCTGGTCTGCCTGGTCTGTCTCCAGGTACTTATCTTTATGATGTTTCTGTTTCCTACTGGGTGAGCCAACGGATAGCTACTTATCACCAACTCGGATGCCTTCAGACCGCTGTCCAGGAATGCCAGCAGGGGACTGATGCATCAGAGGGGTCTCAAAGGTGGAGCCCTGGTTTGTTAAAGGGTGTTGGAGGGTTACTGACGTGTGGTTTCCTTCTGTGGTATGTGTGATGTAGGATTGGGGGAGGACTGGGCTATCTTTGATAGGGGTAGAGCTGAGTGGGAGGACAGATGGAGGGATGGCGAAAGTTGGCCCGGTTCTAGGACGTTTGGAACTAGTAGAGATAGCTTGAAGTTCCTGCAAATCGGTTGAATTAGGATGATTGGGGGTTTCTGACTGGTTCTTACGCATCCAAATGTTAGAGCGACCTTCATTGGGGGCCTATTGGATCATCTTCTTTTTTCCTCAAGCTGGCTTCAAGATTGTCTTAGAGATGCTTGTGCCTGCAAGTTCCGAAGATAATTTCTTAACTGTGTTGACACCCTGTAAAACCAAATTGTCATTAGTGGTTTGATCAGATATGGAAGCCAGTATATCAAAACGAGATGAATTAAAAGCAAATGATGAGTATTTCCTGCTCTTATCAGATTGTTTGAGAGGTGCTTTTCCACGCAGGAGTGTGGGGAGTTGATAAGATGGACGTCTGCTTTTTTTTTTCTGGGCTACCATCCATTCTCCAAACTGCGAATCAGAGACGGAATGAGTTGGTAATTGAGGGTGGGCACCCGACTGATTTTAAGAACATGAATTTTCCTGTCTAGTGCTAGTATGGAGCTCCTCTGAACTTTTATCTCCCTGAACTTGTTCTCCATTTGTAGAGGGTGTTGTGGGGCTTTGGCACCCTTCAGCCACTTGAGATTGAATGCTAGTCTGAAGGGTAAGTTTTTGGACCTTGCACTCCTCGAGCATGTGGCCAAAACGACCACAATTGAAACATATTCGATGGAGGTCCTCATACTGGACCTGGTAGCAGCATCCATGTATCATCAATTGCGAAATTAGAGGCTGCTGGAGATTAAGTCTCACAGCAATTCTGGCAAACTGGCCCCTTTGTCCTCTGAGAGTATGGACATCTTCTTTGACAAATATGCCGATTGGCTTTGCAATTTTTTCAAGCATTCCCGGATGAAAATATTCTACATTTAGTCCTGGAATACGGATCCATGTTAGAACCGCTTCAATATGTTCATCTTTGGTATTGAAATTTCTCTGCCAGGGATGAACCGTGATGGAGTGCCCTATAAGAGACCAAGGACCATTCAAGAGCACGCAGCTATAGTCAGCTTGCGATTTGAGCTTCACACACCAAAAGCCATCAGGCATGTCTACAAGTTGAAAATCCCCAGATAATTTCCAAAGAACAGCCAACCGTTGCATGAGTACATTATAACTAAACTGCCTGCCAAGGGGTCTCGTGATGATAGTATTTTCCATAGTACGCTCAATTAGTTTATGTACCCGTTCAGAGAAAGTCATCGATGGGATTCCATTAATAGATCCATACCTTGCATCCTCAGAAAGAAGCTCAAAGTCATCATCAGGGTTTCCAGCTGACTGAGTACCAGCGGGGGAGTTAGTGAGACGCTCCTTGAATGAGATTTGCCCAGGCCAGCCACCTGATAATGGCTGGGTAGGAACTCCAGGGTTTTCCCTATTCAAAATATCCGGATTTCGTCAAATTGAGGACCCTTGGGACAAGGGTTCGCCCATTACAGTGTTAGAGTGAGCAGCAGCTAGAACGGGAGTCTCAGGATGCTCTGACACCTCCTTGGGATGGTCAACAACGAACTTATGAAGTATGGGGATTTGACCCGTTGATAGACTATCATTAAGGGGAATTGGGACACCATCCTTACCAGATCCCTGGATCTTAGTCCCCAAAACGTTGTCTTTGTCATGTAGTTGCATCGCTGGTTCCGGTGGTACCACATCGCCAGAATCAAAGTGCATAGTATCTATCGTTCCAGAAATTGGCCGGTTCCGGGTAGCTTTCGAGGTCATATAGTCGTTGATGTCCATAGTATTGAAGGAGCACTCAAGATTGCAAGGTTTTTGCCAGTCTTTACGATGGATGACGGTGTACAGAGGGTTTTCGCCGGTATTCTTTAAATCGGATATGTTGGTTCCTCTAGGCGTACAAGTTTTAGATGATCAGCAGATTCCTTACCTTCTTGATGAAATCACGTAAAGAAGCTCATTATTTATATGTATAGGCAATAGGGTTTGATAATATGTTTCCATTGCTTATTTATCTAATCTTAAAGAAGGTTGTCATTTGTTCTCAGCATGTTGTTGCTTTCATCTCAAATTCACTCACAATACATATGAACATTATACTTATATGTTAAAAGGACAAAAACCAAGGGGTCATTTACTATCAAACATAAGTAACTTAACTGGTGAGTTGGGTATCTCCCAATATGGAGGTTAAGGGTTTTGATACCTTTACATATGAAAAGATTATACTTATATGATTAAGGGTTTGATCCATTTGTCCACGGAGCTCAAGCTCTACCCTTACCAGGTATCCCACAACTCATACCTAAATGTAAAGCACTATTTTTTCCAGAACGATCACGGCTCCAGCTCGACCTTGCAGGCATACTGTGTTTGATCAAGAAGTAATGAAATTTCAAGAATGTAAACACTTGAATGTAGCTGTAAAGCTTAGATTTTATTGAATGAAAGTGAGCCTTATATATAGGCCTATACAAAAAACTGAAATGAGAAAAAACAAGGAACTAATCTTTCATTACTTCCATAACCAAAGACTAATTATCATAGCCTGGTCATGGTCTAAACTATCGAGCATCTTCCAACCCTAAACCTAAAGCCACGAACTGATCATCTCAAACGTATGTGCTCTCTCATCTTCATTTTGCAACTTCTCTTATCATCCAACAAACCCTCTCATAAGCTAAGCTAAGAATTTCAGCTTAGATTAATAGGAGAACATACTCCTAGCATGTCCCTTGGTTTCATAAATGTATTCTGACTCAGACGCTTGGTCATAATATCAGCAAGTTGCTCTTGTGTTCCATAATATTGCAATTCAACGATACCTTCATTTGTCAAGTCATGCAGGAAGTGGAAACGTACATGAATGTACTTGCTTTTACAGTGCATAACAGGATTTCTTGATAACTTGATAGTTGAACTGTTGTCACATAGAATGATGCACTTGTTCTGTTGAGTTCCAAGTCTTTCAAGAATTCTGAGCATCCAGACACATTGACCGGACACGCTGCAGCTGAAATAAATTCAGCTTCGATTGTTAATAAAGCCACTACAGGCTGCTTCTTTGAACTCTAGGCAATAGTGTTTCCATTGAGCTTGAAGACGTATCCAAATGTACTTCTTCTATCATCAATATCCCTTGCATAATCACTGTCTAAATAAGAGATCAGATCTTCATCCATTCCAGCATTATAGAACACGCTAAGTTCAGTAATTCCTCTCACATATCTAAGGATTCGTTTCACTGCTTGTTGATGAGTTTATGTTGGTGTGTCCATGAACCTCGCCACTAGGCTCACAACATATATCGGATCAGGTCTAGGGACCGTAAGATTCATGAGTCTACCCGCCCTTTGCGCGTAGAGTGTTGGATCAATCTTTCCTTCCCCAATCTTTGAGATTTTTGTTTCGGGAATTGTTGGAGTATTTACTATTTTGAATCCTGCATGCCAAATCGTTCTAGAACCTCAAGAGCATATTTCTTTTGACATAAGAATACACCAGTTTGTCCCTGATTGATCTCAACTCCAAGAAAATACTTCAAATAACCAAGATTAGTCCTTTCGAACTTGTCCTTCATGGAGCATTTGAAGTGGAGGATCATCTCTTCGTTGTTTCTAATATATATTAAGTCACCAACATATAGGTTGATAATCAAGATGTCTCCTACAGGGTTAGTTTTAACAACCAATGTATGATCACTGTTTTGTTTCTCAAATTCTGAGTTTCTAGGTTCCGGCTTTTTCAATAGCTTTAATCTCTTGACTAATGGCATCTCTCCAGACTATGTGTCTTGCTGCCTCTTCATATGAGTTAGGATTTTCTGCAGGAAACAAAGCAAATTGTAATTCATTCTGAGTAGTTGATCTTCATCAGTTAGCTCATCTCTTGTTATGTAGTTCTGCATCCAAACAGGTTTCTTTCTTATTTTGTGATGTGAAGCACCCTCAGTTTTTGCTTCATATTGTTCTTGTGGCTGTGGTGAACCTGATGGTTGATCAGCTTCAGCTACTGTTGGTGAAATTTCCTTCGAGAGATCAATCTGTTTCTCACAAGCTTCATTAATCACACACTTATCAGCATGATCCTGAATTTTACTTCGTTCATTCCAGTCCCACCTTTTGTCTTCTTCAAAGATCATATCCCTGCTGACCATGATTTGGTGCGTTTCTTAATTGTACATTTTCCATGCTTTAGATTCACTGCTCACTCTCATGAAAATACATATCACATTTTTCTCATCTAATTTTTTTTCTCTTAGCATCTAGAACATGAACATGACCTATGCATCCAAACACCTTGAAGAGTCTAGCTGATGGTTAAGATTCAGTGGGGCATCTGTTTAGCACAAAAGCAACCAAGTTTGCAGCTTCTGGCCAGGAAGTCTTAGGAACAGACTTCTCTGCTAAAAGACAACGAACCATGTTCGTGAGAGTTCTATTTCTCATTTCAGCCACTTCCTTTTTGCCGAGGTGAGTAAGCTGCTGTCATTTGTCTCTTGATGTCGTTACTGCTGCAAAAGTCATTGAACTCAATTGAGGTGTATTCACCACCTCTATCAGTGCGAAGACAACATATAACGCAACTTCTTTCTCGTTCAACCATGACTTTGAATCTTTTAAACACATCAAATGCTTTAGATTTCTCACGCACAAAGTAGATCCACATCTTCCTACTGAAATCATCAATAAAAGTAACCTGATATTTACTTTTATAAGGAAAAATCCTAATTATTAACCTCATCACTTCACAAAGTAGATCCACATCTTCCTACTGAAATCATCAATAAAAGTGATGAGGTTAATAATCAGGTTTTTTCCTTATAATCATCTTCCTACTGAAATCATCAATAAAAGTGATGAGGTATATGCGATCTGATATGTAGAACACATCGCTAATAATCATGATTTTTCCTTCAGATTTCATCCTTGTGCTACCTTTTCCCATTACAGATAGACATGAATTGTTCCCAAGTTTTACAACTTGTCTGAAAGTTGTATCCATAGATGTGAACCATCTCTTATCACCACTCATATGGTTGCTGCATCCGGAGTCAAGAAACCAGACCTTCATTCATGGAGAAATCTGTCAGTTCAACATGAGTCATCAGTAAATACTCCTCACCTTCATCTAATTCAGTCTGTTCAACATAGTGCGCAAAATTGGGACAATCCTACTGAAAGTATCCGAATGTGTGACACTTGAGAGGATCTTTCACTCATTCTGCTCGATTCACCTGAATTCCAGTTATCAGCAACTGCCAAAGCCTATTCAATAGGTACGTGGCGCTTTAACTTATGTTCATGCACCAACAATGATCTCTGAAGCTCATCCACTAACATCTTGTTGATGACCTTTGATTCTCCACATATTTGTACTTCTCTGAGAGAGTGTGCAGGATCTTCACCACAACTTGACAATCCTACAAAGAGTCTCACGTTCCACGCATGTTGTTTACAACCAACAATACACGAGAGAAGTACTCGTCCACTATTTCATCATTCTTCATTTCAAGAAGCTCAAATTCCCATCTCAGTCTTTGGATTTGAGCTCGTTGTACTCTGATATTTCCCTGGTATTTGCACTTCATGAAATTCCACAATTCCATTGATGTTGATTTATGAGTAATAGTTTGGAGGATATTTTTGTCAATGGGCTGGAAGAGATAGTTTTTAGCACGCTGATCCTTCAGCCTTAGTTCATCAGCAATTCGTTTTTGTTACTTTGATGATGCCTCAGGTTTGTCAGGCTTCTCAAATTCATCCTCGACGACACTCCAGTATTCTTTGGATCTGAGCAGATTCTCCATCAGTAAAGACCAGTGTGCATAGTATCCATCAAACCTGGGGATGCTTAGAAATCCTTCAGCCATGGAGGAGAGTGTAAGCTTCAAGAAGAAATGTGTTGCAAGATGGCTTCGATACTAATGATTGATCACAAAGTAGTGAAATTTCCAGAATGTAAACACTTGAATGTAGCTGAAAATCTTAGATTTTTTTTAATGAAAGTGAGCCTTTATATATAGGCCTATACAAAAAAAAATGAAATGAGAAAAATAATGAACTAATCTTCCACTACTTCTCATAGCCTGGTCATGGTCTAAACTACCGAGCATCTTCCAACATATGATGAGCCACGAACTGATCATCTCAAACATGTGTGCTCTCTCATCTTCATTCTACAACTTCACTTATCATCCAACATACTGGCTCTCCACCTTGGGGCCTTCGATGCAGACGGAGTCTGTGTAGGAGAAGATTCTTGCACCGTGTGATGCCAATCAGACGACATTCATCGACGAGTTTGGTACAATAAACGAACATGTAGACACTCTGTCTGGACGTGGTGATTGCGGTGGAATCATTGCTTTATTTCTCCCCTGGAGACTAGCAAGCTGGAATACTGATTTTCTCTTGAATAATATTCATAGTACGAAGAAGAGAAACAAGAGAACAGAAGAAGAAGAAGAGGGAGGGAGTGTTCAGACTTGAACCAGAGAGAAATTAGGGAGAGAGGTGTAGATGATGACATGAGGTGGTGCGTACTATTCAATGAAAGCTTGACACCTTCATGGTCAGTTAAGGAATATCGCCAGTAAGCTTCATCGTCTACGTTGAAAATGTCTTGGGTGAAGTCCAATTTCTTTCTCTCCATCAATTGTGTGTGTTGTGTGAAAAATGTGTGCGTATTGGGTGAGATTGAGTTCCATGCTGCTCAGTAGTGTGGGACTATGCTGCACTTTTGTCATCAGCACAGCAGAACATTTTATAAAAAATGCTTTACTTACAAATATTATGAAAAATTTACCACGAATGGGAGACCACCAACCCCACATATATTAGGTCCTTCCTTCATATTCAACCACAGACAAGGAAATAACTCATAATAATAATAATATATTAATAAAAATTCTACAATCAGAGATAGACAATGGGGTCGGTGACCCACTCAACCCAACCTTGACTTCAACTGACCTAACCACGGTAAACAACACAGAACAAAACTCATGCCGTTAGTTGTGAGGAAACTACACGGTAATTGTCCCAAGACATCTGTCAGCAGCACAACCTCGCAACAAGACACGTGGAGATCTGTGATGTCGTGGTTGCTGGCTCAGCGGAGTGGGTCCATTGTCTTCAGGAGAGCCTCACTTAGTTTTTTTGGGTAAGTATTTTTATTGCTTATTCACATATTTACATCCATTTTCGATCTTGCTTATACTTCACACGTCCTTCATACATCGACTCGGTTCAATTCGCCAGACATCATAATCAATCACCAATTCAATTTTTCGATGTGCCCGCATGATTGGCCACGATATGGGCTGAATCTTCTCCGTAATTTGATGTAGATCCAGCTGACCTTGATTGAAGGTAATGTTGTTCCGGACGGACCCCAAATTAGTTTGAATAATAGTTTTGATTTCTCCTGTATTGATTGGAAAGCCAAGAGAGAGAGGAAGGACCATCATTATAAACCAAATTAAACCAAACCGAACATATCCAGTAAATTTCGCCCTTAGGCAGGGTCTGAGGAGGATAAGATGTACGCAATCATATCCCCACCCTCAACAGAATGGGGAGATTGTTCCCGTGGAGACCCTCAGCTCGAAAAAAAAACATAATCATAATACTAGTAATAATAGTGTTAATCATAATAATAATAGTGTTAATAATAGTAATTATTACAACAATAATAGAAGGAATAAGTGAATATATTAAAAATAGACTTCTTACCTCAGTCATACACTAAATATATTCGAAATAAAATAAATGCCTATACAAAAAAAAATACTTTACACTAGAAAGGGGATCAACTCATTGCACACATGGGATAATGAGGATCAGGGCCGGCCCTGGGGTTCGGGATGCCCTAGCCGGCCCCCTAGCCGGATGCCCTCCTAGCCGGATGCCCCTAGCCGGATGCCCTAGCCGGCCGACTCACTGGGCTTACCCCAGGGCCGACCCTGATGAGGATGATTTCCATATCCTACATGCAACGGGTGTGATTTAAGTAAGGGTTTTCGGATCTTCTGATACTCCATAACTTCCTATGGCACAACAATCATTCGGTGGCATTATTAAACCAAGCATCCAAATTAACCATGCATATCGCCGCTTCGAGCCGCCTTGAAAAATATTAGAAATTTTAGTTTGTCTTAATCTTTTTTTTTCTTTTTGTTGTTCTTGGCTTCGGCTTCTATTGTGTAAAAAAATATTGGTAAAGGAAGCTGAAGATGTACCAAAACAAACCACTCGCAAGATGAATATTGTTAAAAGAATTTTTTATAAATTTTTTTACTGTAATGTTATTAATAATGACTGAATCTTCGAAGAAGAGCAATGAGGCTCCTTGCAGATTCTTGAGCATGTCCAACCCCTGCTCTGTCACATTGCGGAATGATAACAACGAGAAAGGTAAGGTACGAACTCTTTTTCCTATATCTCAAAAGTAGAGTTGGTACAAAAGCATAAGAACTTTACTACAAAAGCATGGTCTATATATCCTGACCATTTCTACTTCCTACAGATGATCCAACGGTCCCGATGACTTGGTCTTCCTCCTCAAAACACAATCTTTGACTTAGTCTTGGCTATCTTCCTCTTTTACCGAGCCCTCCTCGTGTAGACTATTAAATCAGCCAATGGTGACACTGTTTCTGCAGGAACTGTGACATCACCCCCTTCATAAACAAGCAGCTTGTCCTCAAGCGGGAAATCTGGGTATGTCTTGCGGATATGAGTCCGGACTTCCCAAGTGGCTTCATCAGCCTTGAGACCTTGCCACTGAATAAGAACTTTGGGTGTTCCCTGCTGAATGCGGGTATTCAAAACTGCTTGAGGAATGGGAACAGCTTGTCCTTGCAGTATGTGAGGCAGAGTGGGAACAGCAAGAGGCTCACCATGAAAACGACGCAATCGGGAAACATGGAAGACATTGTGCATCTTGGCAGAAGCTGGTAGTGTGAGTTGATAGGCCACTTCACCGATACGAGCAGCAACCTGGAAGGGACCATAAAAGACTAGGACCAGTTTCTTCGTGTGTTTATTGCCAAGCGAAGTGTGCCGGTATGGCTGAAGTTTTAAGAGAACCCAATAGCTAACTTCAAATTGGAGGTCCCGGTGACGCTGATCATAGCGTTGTTTCGTATAATTCAGAGCTTGGAACAAACGATCACGGAGTTCGGCCAGAAATTCATGGAGACCGCGCAAAGCAAAATCCATCGTGTCCAGAGTTGCCAAGCCTGGAGTGTAATCGAGAAGACATGGAGGAGGCCTCCCGTACACTGCTTCAAAAGGAGATGTCTTTAGAGCCGAATGATAACTCGTGTTGTAACTATATTCGACCCAAGCCAGCCATTGACACCAGCGGTTCGGGTGATCGCCTGTTAAGCAACGGAGATAGAGTTGAATGGTGCGATTCACAGCCTCCGTCTGGCCATCCGATTGCGGGTGGTAGGCCCAGCTAAAGTGAAGTTCATTGCCGCTGAGCTTAAAAAGTTCCTTCCAAAACTGGCTTGTGAATGCTTTGT
>JAOYMZ010039408.1:0-15401 GCA_025802335.1 Pinguicula primuliflora | reverse complement strand
CTTTTTGGCAGTGTTGCTAAACATCTCGAGTCTGCCAATACCATGTTCTCATTTATTTGGTGGATAATTGGGTTCTATTGGGTCTCTGCTGGTGGCCCGAATTTGATGAACGAAGCACCCCAGCTATACTGGTTTGTCTGAATCATTAATAAAAACGGATGATTACCCAGTATGACAACGTATATTTCTTTGTATTTTCATATTATGTGTTGCTGATACTCTTTGCAGGCTCTGCATAACATTCTTGGCATTTGATGTGTTCTTTGTTGTCATCTGCGTCGCGGTGGCCTGTATAATTGGAATTGCTGTGTGCTGCTGTCTACCATGTATTATTGCAATCTTATACGCAGTAGCCGATCAGGTAGGTAATTCTCAGAATATTGAGCTTCTATGTATTGCTGGAACTGATCCATCAGCATTGTAGATCTTAACTCAACGTGGATTTTTTTTTCTGGTTTTGCTTTGATTATATGACAGATATCTTCAAAACACCAAATAGGGAAACATTCGGCTATCATCTCATTATATTTATGTTGTTTGCGTTCTACTTGCAGGAAGGAGCTGCTAAGGAAGATATTGAAAGGCTACCTAGGTATGTCTTCCGGAAAATCGGTGACTTTGAGAAACAAAATGGTGAGATTCAAGAATCATTTGGCGGTATTATCACCGAATGCGACACCGAGTCTCCAACGGAGCATGTTCTTCGACTTGAAGATGCTGTATGTCCGTCTGCTCACAACTTTGAATGTTTTTCTTTCTTACGCCGTTTATATCGAGCACCACACTTTCTGAAGTAGCTGGTTAGGTGCAGTGCATAGGAAGACATGGTCAGGTGCAAGACTTTGGACATTGGGGCGGTTTTTGTTCGAGTCATGTCTGTCTATCTATCTATCAATGATGCTAATTTCTTAGGAACTCTAATGGTTTTTTGGCTGAGCATTGTTGTTTCACTCCGTATGCTCATGAGCATGACTTAATATATGCCCCATCCTTTGGTTGCAGGAATGCTGCATCTGCCTATGCCCCTATGACGACGGTGCTGAACTGCGGGAACTCCCCTGTCGCCACCATTTCCACACAGCCTGCATAGACAAGTGGCTACACATCAACGCAACCTGCCCTCTCTGCAAGTTCAACATACTCAAGTACGGCAGTCAAAGTGGTACTGAAGAAGAAGTATAATTTACAAAGAGAAAACCAGTCCACCCCTACCAAACCTGCGAGAGATTTCTCAACGTTTTTTGGATTACACACAGACACTTCCCAGCTTTCGATTTGCAGTGTGCATATAGTTGTCCTGTTAGTGTGTGTGCGCCTATAATCTATTACGACCCCTTCTTTCTTGTAGGCCCTAGACGTAGTGTATACTGTATTGTATGCTCCACGTTCTATCACCTTGTTGTAAATGTACCAGAGGAGAAAACAGTATGGAAATCGAAGTAATTGCGGAGACATCAAATGCAACATTCAGAGAAGTGGGTGTTCGGAGGAAGATGATATGGGGAGTGACCAGTTGGGCAGCACAAGAACACACTTGGCCTTCAAAATTAATGGTCATTTAATAATGTATTGTCATGTACTTTTCTTGTTGTTTTTCTTTAAATATTTTCCTTCTCCTTATCATTTTCCGTGTTTGCAACCTCAGTTAAAAAAAGTAGCTTTTGGTTTTTGGCAGTTGAAAAGTCAGTTTAGATTATTTGCGAATTTTGCTTTTCCTGTTTTATTTTTGACTTTTGCGGTGGAGAAGTCAAAAAAAGTCTAACAGTCAGAAGCATGTCTAATGTTGCTTTTGGAATGCTTGTAGCGGTGATATTTTTGTAAATATTTCAAATATTAAATTTAAGATATTTTGCAAACATTTTTCAGTTTTTTAATGAAAGTTTCTTTTTTCATAATACCTTTTTAAAAACTACTTCTACATAATCATATGAACTTGCAAACACCACCTAAAGAGCTCCGGGTGAAAGACCTTTCAAAATAAAGATGATCAGACCAATAAAGATACAAATTTGGATATATGTTTTAGATGGCATCCTTGCAACGGTGATCTAGGTTGCTTACGGCTCCTTCCAGGTTTAGTAGGGTGCACACTATGCAGTCTATATATGGCGCTGTAAAATTGGTGTGACAATAGTTTCAGTTTCAACACTTTTGTGTGGGCTCATATACCGACCAATCCTGGCTGCATGGTGCAGTGACTACACCCCCAAATCTGCAGTAGGCTAGTAGCCATGTCCACCTTTTCAAATATTGAAATACAAATACCACACTTCAAAAATAAGAGTTTGAAATATTGTGGTTGTAATTGTTACCTATATACAGTATTCGAGAAAGCATTAGGCGGACCCTAGGCGGTCAGGGCTCGTTCAGTGCTTAAGCGTCCTATTCGCCCGCCTAAGCGGGTTTTTAAGCGGCCTAAGCGGGTTTTTAAGCGGCCTAAGCGGTAATTCGGACAAGGCGGAAAGCAACATATTAGTGCTTAGACGGCGTTTAGACGGTCTATGCGACCTACTTCTCGAAGAGCACCTACATATAGATTTACTTATTTAGTAATTGTGTTGAAAAAGAAAGTATAAATAATATTTTACTGCTATTCTCTTAATAATAGTTATTCATAAATTGGAAAATGAGAGAAAACTACACCATTCGTATCTTAATATTGGTATTGCAGTTGAGCTATGTCAGATTCTGATAAGTATAAGAAGAATGATGAAGCTTATCTTCTAAACATTAACCAATCAGAAAATTGCAAATGCAATCTATCTCGACTCATCTAATTTTTTGAAAAGATCTTGATATATATACATGTTCAAATCTGTAGAGACTCCTCTTCCTCTTGATCATCTCCTTCGTTTCCCGCGAAGATGACTCAGATAAACTTGCTCTTCGTCCATTTATGAACCACCTTTTCCCATCTCAAACGCTTCACGCAACTTTTCGTTCATGAAATGGAAAGTTTCCTTACTCTACAAAGGATTTATATAAAATAAGTTGCCTTTTCTTCACATCCTCTCTGTTTTATAGCCGTTAAGCCATATGTGGGTTGTATTACTTCTTTTCTGATAATGTTTCCTTGTTTCGGTTTCTTTCCATGATTATTAGATTAGAGGCAAAGGGTTTTTACTTGTATGTTTACTGACCGTTGCTGTGATATAAAAGTTGAAGTCTTTTTACATGGGTTTCTTCTACCAAAGCTGATCTCTAAGAGACTGAATTTTATTCGAGTAAATTATGGTAGAGGCAGTGGTGAATGAAGCTGAGACTGGAAAGGAGAGAAACGCATCTTTAGACGTTATTCAAGAAAACGATCATTGGTTTGTGCTCTGTTTTTGGAATTCTTATTTGGTAAATCCTTTGTTGGTTTTGTTCACTCTGTGGGGATTTTGCAGTGCACCCAGAAGATTTACTGGTCCTGCAAGAAGGTCATCCAAGGGAAACTGGACAGAGGAAGAGGTATAAAGTTTGTTTATTCTGCTTAATACGTTCCAACATTTACATATTTATTAGGCTTATGCATTTAGTAGTAACTGAAATATGTTGTGTGTAGTGTTGATATAGATTATGGAAACACTAAATTTTAATTCCGGTACTTATTTCCTCCCCACAGGATGCCATTTTGAAAGATGCAGTTCAAAGGCTGCGTGGGAAGGCAAAGGGCTGGAAAAAGATTGGCAAGATTGCTTTACTTGTCTGGATTCATATCATTTGCTAGGATTATGAAAGCAATGTGAATGAATGTGTTAAGGACCTTTCATCTTTTCTTATTTTTTTTGAGTTCGTTTAGTGATAAGATACTTTTTTTTTGCAGCTGCACACCTCCCGGGTCGATCTGATGTCCAGTGCTTGCATCGGTGGGAGAAAGTTCTGAATCCAAATCTTGTTAAAGGACCATGGAGCAAACAGGTTCAAGTTATGCTCTCTTCACTCGGTTGCCTTGCCTCCAACAGAAGAGAAGACCTTTGCATGGCTTCAGCCTATTATAATAAGGATTTGTTGTTCTATTCTCTATTCTATCTCCAGGAAGATGATCTTCTTATTGATCTGGTGAACACCCAAGGTTGCAAGAAATGGTCTAGAATTGCAGAACAACTTCCTGGTAGAATTGGAAAGCAATGCAGGGAGAGGTAGAATGTATAGAAGAAATAAGGAACTTTACATGTTCTGAAACTGTTGATAGAATTTATTTTTCTCAATCTGTCTTTTTTGTTTTCATTCAGGTGGTCCAACCATTTAAAACCAGACATAAAAAGGTCTCCATGGACCAGAGAAGAGGAAGAAATTCTGGTGAATGCACAGAGCTTGTATGGTAACAAATGGTCGGAGATAGTTAAACTTTTACCTGGAAGGTAATTTTTTCCTTATTCCCAACGGCAGCTTTGATGATATCTAAATCCAACTAATACATGACAGATATGGTTTCATAGTTTATACATTTGAGGTTTCAGGACCGAAAACTCAGTGAAAAATCATTGGAATTGCTCTTTGAAGAAGAAGCTGGATAACTGCTCGACTAAAGCTGGCCCCTTTGCACTAAATCATCTTCCTCAGCTCACGGTGGCTGGTGCTGAAACCGGACAACATGTTATGGAGAAAACTAGGCAAAGTAGTCTGAGTACTAACTATGATAACAAAGGATCATCTTATTGCCTTGATCTGGTTCATATCCTCATGGATAATCAGTCGTGTTTATATCCTCATGGAGAACACTCTGACTCTTCAATCGTTTCTGGTTCTCTTCTATCTACAACCAAGGTGACTCATATGAGGAACCATCCAAGGTCATCATCATCAGGTTGTTCATCTTCATACGGTGGCTTATGCTACCGGCCACTGGAGGAGTCGGATGCCAACCTTTTTTTGAAGACCGGAAAGTTCCCCAGTACAAGTTCATATATTCCTCATTCAAGAGAATCATCTGATGTGTTCATGACTACCAGCCCGAGGTTTATATTGAGGTTAGCAGCAATGAGTTTCCATAACACACCTTCCATTATAACGAGGAGACGGCCAAAGACAGACAGTGTATGTGGTTAGCTGTAATTCTAGACTGTACTTTAGTGTACTGTACCCAAATCATTTTAAATTAGAACTAGATTGTCTGTCCTCACATTGCTTCTTGTTTTCGTTTGCAGGTAAGCTTTTGTACGTGAAGATCCATCCATACAATACAAACCATAGAAATGTTATATGATTCAATACAATTAAAAGGTATGACCAAAGCTTTCTTATGCCTTATATATTATAGATGATCATACTCTTATACTGGCTGGCGTAGTGGTTATGGGAGTTACAATTACACATATAGATCACTGGTTCAAATTCCACAAAAGGAGATTACCTATCAAAAAACATCTAATGGCTCCAAATGTAATATGTCCTAACTTAAGTGGCCCCTTTGTGTAAAAAAACAAAACTTGACAATTCTAAGTAATTTTTTTTGTCACACATCATCTGTGAAAATGCTTGGGCCAAGTCGGACTTACATTTTTTTGCCTTACCTAACATCTGAAAAAAGTTTCAGTTGAAGTGCGAAACCGTCAAGGATATTATCCTACAATTTTTTTCTTATGTAGAACTTATGATACAGTGCTGAAATCTATTCTCGGCCGTTGGATTTGTGTTTGACCGCCAAGATCATTTCACTTAATCTAAACCAAATTGCAATGGAAGGAGAGAAAAAATAAAATAGTGCCGTATTAGGTATATCAATCAAACATTCAAAAGATATTAATCAAGAGAAAAAAGCACTTGAGGTGGTTGATAAGATGCTGAAAAGGTGGCAACTTCTTCTCGATCCTAACAACCATTTGATACTAACCTAATTCAAACAAACACAATTTTTTTTTTCAACTCAATTGCCTTTGAAGATGCCGCAGGGAATTCTTGAAGTTGTTCTTGCCGGTGCTACAGGCTTGGAGAACACAGATTTTTTATGTATGCTTTTTCTCCATTGGCATGTAACTCATCAAGTTTCTCGTAGTTGATCATTGTCACTTGTAAGAAACCCATTTCCCCTGTGAAAAACAAAACTGTTTTCTTATGTTGTCCTGAAACAGCTGGTATTGATGCGTATGCTGTTCTCACTTGTCATGGTCAAGAGAAGAGAAGCAAAGTTGCTTCAGGTTACATTATCTACTTCCCCATTGTTTCAATATTCATTCTTGTTATTTTTGTGGTCCTGTCCTGAACCTGTTACATTCAGGTCAAGGTTCTACACCTGTGTGGAAAGAAACATTCCTCTTCGACATATCCGAAGGCGTAAACGAATTGAAAATCAGGATAATGGATAAAGATATGCTGACTGCTGATGATTTTGTTGGAGAAGCCATGTAAGTCTAAGAGACTTGGGTGCATTAGTTTTGGAGTTGATCCTCATTCTAGCTTTCTATTTTTGTATTGCCAGAATTCCTCTGGGTGCTGTGTTTGATGAACAAAGCATTCCCACTACTTCATACAATGTTGTCAAGGATGAGAATTACCGTGGTGTGATTGTAGTTGGCCTCAAGTTTACTGGCCAGGTTTCAATTGAAACTCACCCTTAGAATTTGAAGATATAAATGGAACTCTTTGCCGTGTGTAATATGAATTTCTCTTTGTGCAGAGAAGCAGGGAAATTGCTGTTGGGGAGTTAGGTGGATGGAGGTCCTCTTCCATGGACTAATGTTCAAAAATCACAACAATGATGAACTGCAGCATGATTGTTAACAGAAAGATGTAGACGTAGCACGCTCTCGATTGTTCAGAACATATTTTTTTTTTCATTTGAAGACCTTGTAGCTCGACATGGTGCCCATAAACTTACAAAACTATCAACCTGCATGTGATGTTTTGAGTAGAAAGTATCGTAGTTGTCAAATTGATATTCAAATCGTGAATCGAAATGATCAATTTTTGAATCGTGAATCGAATTGTGAATTATAAAGATTGATCGTAAGGTTCAAGTATCGAATCATACCTTAATCGTAAAATTCAGACAACTGATGGGCATACATGACCAAGATTCGAATCAGTGAGCTTTAGAATCGAATTGAATCGTAGGATTCGAATCGTGAATCCTAGGATTTTGATAAGGGAGCGTGCACCAAACATGCATGTACAAAAAAAAAAAACGCATGTAAAACCAAATTCATGAAACATCCACACAGACCAGGTTATACACAATAACGCACTAGTAACAGTAAAGGACAAAAAGCAAATAATATAATAGTCATTTACAAGTGTTCGGTCTCATCTAGCAGCACACATATATGAACTATTGAACACACCCTGGCTACAGAATACAGTAGAGGCTATCCCACAATCTTACTATATTTGACTGAACTACAGGATGTACAGAGCAAGAAGAGAATGCATGGAGCTTTTGGCATGCAGTATGAGGAAACCTTCAATATCAGAAAGACCATCTTTTTGAAGGGTAGGAATGTTTTTTCGAAGGGATGGACAACCCAACCTCTTTATACAGCTCCTCGTCTGGTTGTTTGGCAACAAGGCCAGTTCCCACAAAATGTAAAAGTGCTGATGCATCTTCAAGATTCCTCTTAAAACTCACTGAGGTGGACATGAAAACCTGTGAGGATGCTTTTGTAAGTTTCCTTGCTACATTGTCGAGTTGGCCAGCTTTTAGGAATCTCTCTGTGGCTGCCTCCCAAGAGAGTTCATGCCTTTGAGCATCTGTTAGAGGGGCAGGCTGGTCTTGCAATGCCTTCCGTGTTTCCTTTACAAACCACTCGTCGTCATCATAAGTTCGACAATTTGGAAACTGCTTGAAGAAATCATTTGAGGGATGATTGGCGCATACAACTATTTTGCCCATTGCCAATGCTTCGGCTGTGGTTGTGCAGACTACGTCGGTGGTGCTAGGATTTATGAAGACCTTATAGCTGGAGTGGAAGAACAAAATGTGTTGCAGTGAAAGATGCATAAACTTCTTATGAGATTAGGAATATAGTTGCAAAGAAGAAAATCTTCATTCTAGGTTTTAGTGCAAGTATAGAATAGCTTCGAACTCACTAAGCAGAGAAACATAAGATAATTTATTTACTATGCCAATAATTTATTTATTTTTCAAAAAAAAAAAGACTGAAGCCAAGACAACAAAAAACTACAAGTTGATAACACTAGCAAAGTGATATTTACTTACTCATGGAACAAGATATCAGCATGATCGCGCCCGGGGTAAACCTTGACAGGTATCTCCAGAGTTTTGGCAGCTTCCTCAATTTGGTCTGAGTCTTCCCCACTGCCATATAAATCAATTTGGAATCCAGTTAATTCCATCTGATTATCACCAAGCAGCTTAATTAACTCCTTGTAGCCTTTGCTCCATAGCATTTTCCCAATATAATATACTCCTTTAGTGAAAAGCTGGCCACCATTCTGTTGTTGCTCTCTCTTTTTCATGCCAATGTCAAGAAACCTCGGATTTACTCCATGGATATTGCAAATGACAGATCTCGGAAGATCTTGGGTTGCAGCTGACAATCTTATCACCTAACGTTTGGGGGACATGAAATTGGCAATCAGGCGAATAAAGTGAAAAAAACCAACTCTGGAAGTGTGCATATTACTGCCCATCGAATGGAGCAACAAATAAAATATAACACTTGCCATCATTTGATAACATACATCCATAATTTGGACGTTCCCTCCAAAATCAAATGGTTGATTTAGTTGATATATCTTACTTAGACTACAACATATCGTATTGGCATTATATGAATGCATTTACTATTAGCAGAAGGGAGCGAGATATAAAAAGATCACGCACAAAATCCACAAAACTGATCAGTTGGCCGAAGAAGCAGTAATTAGGAGGCATACCTTGTGACAATATATGTTAACCACCCAAGTGTTCATGTATTTCAACAAAAAAGCATGGAGTTGCCCGTTCTTTTCTCTCCTCACGTATTCTAAATAATTTGTGTGCACAACTCCAATAACCAGTCGGAATTTAGTTTTCCACCTCTTTCCATGATGATACCATGTGAGATGCTCCGGTTCCTCCAGAACAGCAATATCCGCATCTTCATCAGGGATGACTTCAGAAATGTCACCTAAAGCAAGAATACTCCTTTTGTGTATAGAAAACTGCAAAATGAGATAATGATGTTTCTAAAATTATGATTCAAAGGCTGATACTGACAGATTTTTCGGTTACAAAAGTGTATTGACAAAATAGGACAACCAGTAATAAATCTCAGATATCAACAAATTAAGAAATTCAATCAGATAGGTTTACTTCCCTGTGAAATATATATAGGTTTGCAGTGAATTCGTATCAAAGATCTTCATCGGATCAAGAAACCAAATCAGTCAAATAAAGGCGTCACTTACTCTGGCAGGATAGAAACGTATTGAAAAATTTGAGATAAATCCAGTCCTTTCTTGAAGCCACTGATGTACAAAGATTTCTTGTTCACTTGGTGAACTAAATGTGATGTTGTTTGGAAAGAGATGTTCTTGGTCGTCCCGTTTTAACCAAGGTATCACCAATGTAACTTTCCTATCATCATCTTTTGCAAGATAGGCTGCACGAAATAGGGGATTGACTGCCGTCCCGGTTAGCCATGGCAAGCTAGCCGTGGTAAAAATGGCAATATGTTGCTTCTTATCCCTAAGCTCATGAGTTTGGATGTCAACATTTTCTTTGGCGATAGGTGAGACAAATATGGGAATAGCAAGCTTCAACAGGGAACCAAGAAACGTCTTTTCTGCATTGCAATAGGTGTATGCCAGGGCGTGAGTTTTAAAATGTAAAGATGTGCCATATTTCTATATGATCATTTCCTAAGTACAACATCAGTTTCCCAATCCATTCCCAGACCAATTTCAGTTTGTAAAAGGAAACAGAGCACAAAGTAATCTGCAACCCAACAGAAGCTACTCGCAGAGTCTAGCCATTAAGTACGAAGCACGGAACTCGACCCAAAAGAATCTAATTTCTTCAATACATAAAAAAATACAACACATAAAGCAAAAGATGAGGCCAAAATTAAACACGAAGACGAACCTCCATGATCAGCCATCAACGCTGCAAGTCAATAGGAACCGGCCAATCAAACAATCTGAAAAATACCCATTGTGAGTTTTCACGAATCTTTACCTAACAAAAGCATTAACGCGAATATAAGGCGTACAAACAACACCGTAATTGCTGCAAGGCCGGGTAAAATACCTTTTCTTTCCGTTGTGATCGGAGAATTACTTCCGTTTACCGCATGAGCTTAAGCTTGAATCGAACTGATTAGGGTTAAATCAAACAAAAATATGGGTTTGGAGCTCAGACTCGGATGAACTGGAGACCGGGGATTGATGGAAACAGATTTCGACGGGTAATTGGTTCCTGCGTATGCACGCGTGGCGACGGCGCGTGTCTTCATATGTTTTCTTGCCGTTGAACGATGTCTTCATGTGTTTGGCCAGTTAAGAGCAACCGAATAACCGAATATTCCAGTTAACAGAACAGCTTCCACATTTGCCATTATTTAATTGTTGTACCATCAATTTGATACATTTTCATGAATTGTTAACCATCACAATCACACATTAAAAAATGAGTGTGGTTGTTAATGTGATTGTGATGGGTGTTACTAAGGAAGTTTATGAAATATGTCAGAGTTGAAAATATATATAACATTGCTCTAATTAAAAAATTTAAATTAATTTTGTTTCCATCCTATCTTAGTACTCTGTGACAAAGCACCTGTCTTGCATCATTTATTTTTTAAATTAATTTTCTCATTCTCTCTTTTTAACATATTATTTAAAAATAAGTGTTTTAAAAATTCCACTTCTCTTTCTACTTTTCATTTTTTTTAGTCAGATCCTTCTTTTTTCAGAATTAACTTTTTTTTTCACTTCTGCTTCTAATGACAATTTCGTAAATAAATCAGAGTTATCTTACAAAATTTAACTAAAAACACTATTTAATCAACTTAAAATTTTGATGTCACCTTGGCTGAGGCCATCTATATCGGACGAAATTATGGACACGAAAACTGAACGAAATAGACGTGGAATGATTGAAGTCGTCAACGGATTTTTAACACTTTTGGCCCAGCTGTTGACATTCGGACAGGTGGGTTTCGTCCGGTTTTGGTGCCATCTTTTTCGTCCGATTTAGCATTTTACACCTTGGCCTAGTGGTGTGAGTGAGTGTTTTGTACCGTACTCAATTTTTCCTTTTGCTTCTCCTTTTAATTCTCATTCTTATTTTCATTCTCCTTCTCCTTTTGCAAGTTTAATGTGTTTGCAAAACTTGGATTATAATTGAAGTAGTAATTATTGTCTTTTTTATTAAAATAACTAAATTTTATTAAAATTTATGAAAAGACTCAAATATCCTTACATTAAATAATTATCACAGATGCAGGAAGTTGGTTTCTCAAACCCATAAGCAATCTTGATCGAAGTTGCATTACTTGTATTTTGCTACTATTTAGCTTTAGCCGGGTCGGGGGAAAATCGAATCAAACAAACGAAAAGAAGAGCCAATCTTCCACTGTTCGCCGCCGTGTTCGGGAAGAGAATGAATTTTACTCTTGTGTCTGATTTTTGGTTGCTACGGGAAGGGAATGAAGGAAATAAGAGTTTTTGGCTTCTGAATTTGGGTATTACAATAAGGGTATTTTAGGTATATATTTTTTTATATAAAGTGTAATTATTTACAAATATGTCATTTAAAGGAGAATGAGAAAAAAAATGAGTCTCAACCTTCCTACATAAAAAATAACTTTGGGGGGAGAAAAAAGGAGAATGAAAATGAGAAGTAGAGTTCTAAAACACTAAACTTGAAATAATTTTTTAAAAAAAAAGGAGAAGGAGAAAAAAAACAAGTTTTTTAGAGGTACAAAACACCCCTGAATGCGTGTGTGAGGTCAAAGGTTCGAATCTCGGTACCGGCTTCGACTTCCATTGTATGCAAAAAAAAAATTGATGTCAAACACTTTTCCATAACTTTTTTAATTTTGTCATAGTGTTACCAAACACTCAAAAATTAAAAAATAAAAAGAGAATGAGAAGAATAAACCAAAGAAGAAATCAATTATGGTACAAAATAGACCATAATACAAAACTTTATTATCATAATTAATTACGTGAACCGGCCCCATCGACCAGCTAATCTTAAGTCCTTGCCAAATTAATTTTGGTCCCATCCTATCGGCCTACCCTAGCACTCTGATGTTATTATGCAATGCGGATAAGATTTTCAAAAAATGTTATAAGTCATTTTAGCACTCCTTTTGCATCTCTTTATGAGGTGTCAGCACCCAATTGAGTGTTGAAAAATTCAACCCAACATTTCACCCAATTAGGTGGTAACATCTCATCAGAGATTTAAAAAAAATGTCAAAAAGAGGTGTCATAGGAAACAAGTGATAATTTAATTATAATCATTTTTGAACTATTTTTATTTATATTATTTAAATATTAATAATTATTAATATATATTATGGCACGGAGTTATAAAATCTAGTCCCTTCTTAAAAAAATCATGGACCCACATTTGACTATATAGATCTTATTTTTGCCATCAGGTCTGTGTGTTATGCCATATGGTTGTGAAATATATGATTTTTTGAATTTCATAGGATGAGACATGTGGTTGAATTTTAAATATGTTAAATTAAATAAACAAAAATTATTTAATTTAAGATGATCTTGATCTAATAATGTGAGTGTGTTTGAGTGAGTAAAGTCAAGGTTCGAATTTTGGTTCCATAATCTTGATCTAATATGTTAAATTTTGGTTCCATAAAAAAGTTTGTGTAAAGATAGAAAAAAATTCATTTTTGGCAATTTTTAATTACCAAATTTAAATATATTACACATTCCTGAATTGTTTAATCAATATAATTTCATAATCTGTTATAGATTTAGAAAGCAAGAAGGTTCCGTTGATGTATGAGAGGGCTATACAAGATCTGTATGAGGGTGCGAAGACAAGTGTGTGAGCCCCAGTAGGAGAAATAAAGTATTTTTCAGTAGATATATGATTGCATCAAGGGTCAGCACTGAGTCCGTTTCTATTCGCAATAATTATGGATGTACTCTCTCATTATATACGGGAAGAAATACCATGGTGTATGTTGTTTGTGGACGATATTGTCTTAGTGGCTGAGACGAAAGAGGAGGTCAATGCGAAGTTAAAGCATTGGAGAGAGACATTGGAGGCTAAGGGCCTTCGCTTGAGTCGCTCGAAGCCAGAGTATATGGCATGCAATTTTGCCTATTAAACGGAAGAATGTAGTATGAAAGTTATGATTGCGGACCAGACCCTCCAACCGAAAGATAGTTTCAAATATCTAGGATCCATCATACAAAACGATGGATACTTGGACAGTGACGTTGTCCATCGCCTAAAGGTTGGATGGATGAAATGACGGTCGGCTACTAGAGTGTTATGCGATAAAAAAGTCTCATTTAAACTAAAGGAAATTTTTATAGAACGGTTATACGATTGGCGATACTCTACAGGTCAGAGTATTGGGCTATGAGTCTTACACATGCGAAAATTTGAAGTGGCGGAGATGCGAATGCTAAGGTGGATGTGTGGTCGCACGAGATTAGACAAGATTCCAAATGAGGAATTTAGATATACATTAGGTGGCACATCTATAAGTGCCAAACTGAGGGAATGAAGGTTGTGGTGGTTTGGACATGTGCGCAGGAGGAGTTTGGACGATCTAGTCAGGAAAGTCGAAAGATTACAGATCGAAGGGCGATGAGGGCGGGAGAGACCTAAAAGGACATGGGATGAGTAAATTCGGTTCCGAGGACATGACCTTTGATAAGACGAGTTGTAGGCGCCATATTACGGTTAAGGAGACTATATAGAGTAATTATTTACTTATTGATCTCTAGACTTATAGGTAGTTAGTTATTTAGGTTGATCTCTAGGCTTATAGGTAGTTAGTTATTTAGGTTGATCGTTTTTTATTTTATTTTTTATAATAGGTAGTTAGTTATTTAGGTTGATCGTTTTTTATTTATTTATCTTTCTTATTTCTTCTTTTTTTTTCCTTTTTTTCGAGTTGGGGGTCTCCAGGAAACAATCTCCCCATCCTGTTGTGGAGTGGGGGTATGATTGCGTACATCCTACCCTCCGCAGACTCTGCCTAAGTGCGGGATTTACTGGGTATGTTTGGTTTGATTCTCACATACAAAAAAATGTAAATATAGTTTATACAGAAATCTTTCGGTTCCCAATGATACTATCTCAATGGTATCTAATATTATGATTCATTGTAAAACTTATACATTGGAAATAAAAAAAACTCCATGCTTTATCTCGGCTTAGACGACTTTCCCATCATTAATTCCATTTTACATTTTTTCCGTGAATTAAGTAGTCCTTAATTGAAGTTAGGGTTTAGACTGTGCCAAATATGGAATTTTGGTATATCAATGTGTAAGTTTTATAATGATGTGTCCAATTCCGATTATCATTGCCGTAATTGTAATATTGGATAAGATTTGGAATAATATCATTTGAATTACTAATAATTTATATGTGCAAAAAACTTAACAAAAAATAAAATTTACATTTAACAGATTTTAAAATAATCGATTTTAATGTGTAACTTAGTGTGTGTTTTCAAATGTTTCTATTTTGCTAAAACACTTTTCAAATGAGAAAATTTAAAAAAAAATGATTTGTAAAAAAATGTTGTGTGTTTGCAAAAATTGTGGTGCTATAGAAAAAATTCTAAAGTAGTGTTTGCAATCAAAAATAGTTTTTCTTAGAAAAGTTCAATTTTATCCTTAAATCTTAACAAATTTACCCTCAATGATGGTATGCGAAAAAGATTTTGGTGGAGAAAATGGATAAAAATGTCTTTTATTATATTTTGTTTATTTTCAAAAATGTCATCGCCTGTTTTTGGATTATAGACCAAAACAGCGTTTGCACCTCAAAAGTGGAAGCAGAAATAGATCTAACAAATACTAAAAAAAACAAAAATGTGACGCAACCTACAGAAGCAGTTTACAAAAGCGTTTGGTCTTACATGTGTTGCAAAATCCTAATCTATTTTTGTACAGAAAACATATGAAAAACGTGCTTTTCTTTATTATTTAAGATGTTTTTTTTGATAAGTTTACTCAATTTCCCACCGCACGAAGGATTTGACGTAAAGTGTATGGTTAGTAGCAACCCACGCTTATAATTGTTTTTGTCTTTTTCATTAATTATGCTACGATTAAGGCTCACTAATTACCAGAAGGTCTTCACTTACCAAAAAAATACCAAAAAGTGTTCGAATCCTTATTTAATTTGAAAAATCTTAATCAATTGATTCACGTCATGAATATTTGGTAGTGTTAGACGTTAAACGTAATTATGGCATAATGTAATTAAGGATTAAATTGCAATTAATATGTTTAATTGTAATTTATGTAAT
>JAOYMZ010039397.1:0-15402 GCA_025802335.1 Pinguicula primuliflora | reverse complement strand
GGACCAAATGAATGTACGAAGAAATGAAGACAAGCTTGTGCTAAGCAAGAGAAAACGTCTCACTTTCTTATTCCAAACAGAGAAGAGTTACGACCTTTATAGTTTACAACTACAGCATAAAGAGGAACCGAAATAACAGACTAAGTTGCATATGGACAAGCCAAGTTCAACCTTATTTCTAGGAAACAAATAAACAAACTTAACCAACTAATAGAAGTGCAGACTTTGTCTTCTAGACACTACGTTCTATAACATAGCAGATAGCACAACAAATAGAACCACCCACTGATTTGGCCAAAAAGAAAGTTTTAGCTGGTGCTACAGCAGTAGAACGAACTGGAAAGCAAGAAATCGCAACAGATCTGATGAAACTTACCCATGGTTCCAGCAGCAACAGAGGACAATTGACCATACGGGACTCTGACAAGCCAAGTTATGGCACTCGTTACCATTATGCTAAACTCTAAGAATTATCAAAGCTGAAGCTGTGTCATTCGAATGGCATTGGGTGCGAAAAAGAAATTGAGGCTGATAGACGAGAATTGTGACACACTGGTCGATGAGAACTCTAAGGAGTATGAAAATTGGAAAGCTGTAGACTTGATGGTCGTGCCACGGATATACAATTCCATTGATGGAGAAGTTTTACAGGGTTTTTGTTACACGACAACCTGTGCTCGCGACCTATGGATTAAGCTGCATGAGCATTTTGGAGAATATAATGGACCTATGGTGTATAAGGTTCGCAGGGAAGTTGCTACTGCCAAACAAGGGAATGAGTCAGTAACTGTGTACTACACTAGGTTGAAGAATCTCTGGGATGAACTGAATTATATGCGCCCTACTGTGAAATGCAATTGCGGTGTCAGTGAAGAGGAACGTGTTATGAAGTTCCTATTCGGTTTGAAAGTTGAATTAGAACCAATATCCAGTCAGATCATAGCTACGGAGCCTCTACCAAGCTTAAACAAGTGTTATTCTATCATTCTTACAGTTGAAAACCAAAAAGAGGAACATACCATTCCTGTGAATCTGGGTGACCATGGGGCCTTTGTACAAAATCATTCGTGCCACATAAATCTGGGCAACTTGCCCTACAATCCTCTAGTGGAAGATGGGGTGCCAGAAATCAAATGAGTGAACAAGGAGGTCGTATTGGTGCTCCTCACAGCAGGACTAAAATCAAATGTGAGAACTGCAACTTTCTAGGTTACTCCATCGTCGACTGCTATAAGCTGAAGACTTGTACTCACTGCAAAGCAAAAGGTCATTCTATCATGAACTGTTTCATCCTTCGTGAACAGTAGTAGAGGAAAGGGAAAATATCCAGTATGCCAATGTGGTCAAATGCAAGGCCACTCCCCTCAACCTGGAGCAGGCCATGGTGGAATCACCTCGCATGAATATGGTTGAACTAGTTCGATCTATGGAACAAGTCGGTCGCGCCCTACAAGAAGTGTTGTACATGAATTCCAACAAGCCCAACTATGATGCTCGCGACTATGAGGAATACACTGGTAAGGTTTACTTCAATGCACTTAGTGTCGCTTCTTCTCTTGATGCTAAAGTATGGGTGATTGACCGGGTGCCTCATCACATATGTGTCGTGATTTGCATATGCTATCTACCTGATCACCTTCACTTCATCCCGTTTCGGTTAGGCAAGCTGATGGTGCTTTAGCCACCGTGCAAAATGTGGGAACTTGTATCCTCAACAATTCTATTCAGCTATCACATGTCCTTCATATACCAAACTTCCGTTTCAATCTTATATCAGTGTCAAGCCTCACAAAAACATCAAACATATTTTTTACCTTCTCTGATTCCTGCCTTCTGTAGGACCAAGCCTCTAAGCGAGTTCTTGCTGTAGGTCGGGAATACAAGGGTCTCTATGTATTGGATCCATCAGCCGAAACCAGCTTTCATCCACCACCATTCCGCTGCTGCCAAAATCCAGTCAACTTTTGTCTCAAGAAGTCTGTGCGGCTGATGGTTTGAAATGTACTTCCAATACTATTTTGTGGCATGTACGCCTAGGGCATCCTTCAAACCTTATTTTGTCTAAGCTACATTTTGTTAATGATAAACCTATTGATCAATCTCCTTGCGATGCATGTCACCGTTCCAAACAATCGCGTGTGTTGTTTCCTATACATATCCAGCACACCAAAGCACCTTTTGAGCTTGTCCATGGAGACGTTTGGGGGCCATATAGCGTACCCTCGTTAAATGGTTCAACATATTTCCTAACACTCATTCACGATTATAGCCGTGGTACATGGATTTACTTGATGCAATCCAAATTTGATGTTTGTCAGCTTCTTGAAAAAAATTCCTGCTTATTCAAACACAGTTTCATTCCAAAATCAAACTCTTCCGGTCTGATAATGGTCTGGAGTTCATTAACCACGCAGTTTCCAATCTCACCTCTTTGCTTGGTATGATTCATCAGCGGAGTGCACCCTACACACCACAACAAAGTGGGGTCGTTGAGCGGAAACATCGTCACCTTCTTGAGATGGATAGATCTCTCATGTTTCAAAAGTCACTTCCAGCCAAATTCTAGGGTGAAGCAGTTCTTACATCCGCCTATTTGATCAATAGACTGCCTACACCCATTCTCAACTGGCAGAGTCCTCATAACCTTCTATTTGGAGAAGAGCCAAACTTGCATCATATCCGAGTTTTCGGTTGTTTATGTTACTATGCTAATACCCCTATTCACAACCTTAAACTTGATCCCAGAGCTTACAAAGTCATTTTCGTCGGTTATTCTGGTATTAGCAAAGCTTATAGAGTTTTTGACCTTGAGAAACAGAAAATTATTGTCTCTCGTGATGTTTCCTGCTATGAGGGGGCTATCCTTTCCGTACTCCAACTCCACAAACCTCACCCATTATCCTTCCAATTCCCACTTCTGCTGACCCTTCCAAACTCCCTCCAAACATTCCTACTGATTTCGCTGACACCACTTCAGAAATCCAGCCCCCATGCTTACAAACTCTTGTCCCAGACATTCCTCTGTCTGCTGATCCTCTGCCTGATTCAGCTGATCCCATACCTACTGGCTGTTGATCACCATGCATCTTGTACCTAATTGATGGTGACAAATATACGTCACACAAATGCACAAGTATACGCAGTCGTACAAGTAATAAAATCTTGGCAAGCAATGGTCATCTCCTAAAGGAGTAGGTCTTTAGCAGCTTCGTCCACAATCAATCTCAGAGTAACCACACAACAAAGTTCGAGTTATTAAATAAAGACGGAAACTTAAATAAACTAAGCTGCACTAATCTAACTCAAACCATAAAATGTAACCTAAATGGTGTCACTACCATTTAAGTCACTACACAAATACAGAATGAAAGGGTATTGAATTACACTCGAGAGAGAGATTAGCTTAAGACAAGGTATCTTGCCCTGCTATGCAAACACAATCCGCATACACAGGTTCAACTTGTATCATTCACACCACGGGACTGAAATACAACTACGGCTCACGGGCAAGTCACATAGCTACTCTAAATCTCAAAGAGGCGACATTGTGCTCATAAGTTTAACTACCCCTATTGTGGCATCAAGAGTTGCGAATGAATCCCCGAAAACATTGATGATCATATGTTTAGAGTTTATCCAAGCCCTTTTGATCGAGTTACCGAGGCAAGGTTTCCTAGATAAATGAGAAACATGCAAAGATCCACCGAAGCTAGGGCAAGCACTCATACTAACGGAAGGTAGTCACACAAGTTCACTCTGTCACTCTATGAACCGTGCTTTAGGACATCCATCAGTGCGAGAATTAGCAAAGGGATCCGAACATGCAAGGGAACCTTAACTTCCCATTCACAATAAGCTTAAACACATTCATATGAAATCAATGAAGCTAAACATTAACTTACGTATAGTTCATAAATGTCTACATAGTGGGGCTCAACTGAGCTCCAAGCTTATAAGATTAGCCCATACTTAAAGCATGGGCTTGAGAACAAGCAAGTAAAACACAAGACAAAGCCATAATCGAATGAAAATGACAAAACTCAAGCTTCTCCCTTGTCTGGAATCAATTTCTTCTCCTCTTACCTTTGTGCTCTTCAATACCCGAAAGTGTTTCTCCTCCTTCTTGTGGCCTTGGCTCCTTTCTAGAGCCCTTGATTGAAAATACCCGAAGGTCCCCTATTTTGGATGAGAGAGTTTCCGTTCTGTGGGTTCCTCCTGTGTAATTGGGGTTATCGCCTCTTGTCCGAATGTATCTCCATTTTTCTATCGGATGGAAAAGTGAGAGTAGGAGATATTTTTGGAACATGTGCCAAACAAATTCAAATCTTCCCTCTTCATTTTGTGTAGACATCCAAATGCATGTATGTATTTGGTCAAAGAATTCAACCTTTAGCCACCTTTGTTGAATGAGTCAACTTCTTCACTCCTTTTGTAATTTGGCTTTTATAAAAGAAGGAGATGTGGCCTCTTCCAAGCCACTCAATCTTTTGTGTGTATTAGAAACACACGGTTGGAGACTTTCTTCCTTGAATTTATTCTCTTTACTTGTATAAAGATTGTAACAACTTGTGTAGCTTAGTGAAGGATAATGCAGCCTTGTCCAAATGTTGTCTTTTATCTTCATATGTCCATATCATGCCAAAATGTGCATGAAATGAGTATAAATCCTGCAAAATACGAACATTTGCCTCTTTTCTCCAAGTTAGCTCAAATAATCAATATTTAAGGCATAATTTGAGTGTTTAGAGCATGAAAAGATATAAAATAATGTGTAAAATAAGCTCCAAACAGGGGCTCATCAGTACTAGACATGGAAAATCCGCTTCATTGAGTACTACATCTCTACTTATTACAACCTTCATACTAGGAACAGATCTATCCCACAGCCTTTAGCCTTTCACCCCATCTTGATATCTCAAGAATACACATTTTATTGACCTAGGGTCTACCTTCCCCAACTTATTGTGAACATATGCTGCACACCCGAAAATTTTCAAGTTTGTCAAGTTCAAAACAGTTTCATGCGAAATAAATTCTGGATAGTTATAATTCGCAGCACTTGAGGGAATCCTATTTACAAGAAATGCAGCAGTGTAAAGTGCTTCCCCCCAAACTTCTTGGATAAACCAGATGTAGCTAGCATGCATCTAACCTTATTTAGGAAACTTCTATTCATGCGTTCTGCCATCCCATTTTGTTGTGGTGTGTGTCTAACTGAATGATGCCTAGTGATCCCATGCAGTGCACAGAAATTATCAAAGTCCACATTACAGAATTCTAGATCATTATCAGTTCTTAAGTATTTGACTTTAAAACCTTTCTGAGTTTCAACATGCTGTTTCCACTCTTTAAACTTACTGAATGCTTGACCTTTAGATTTTAGAAATATAACCCAAACTCTTCTACTAAAATCATCTACAATAGACATAAAATATCTAGCACCACCATGCGTTGACTCACTAACAGGGCCCCAAAGATCAGAATATACATAGTCAAGGCACTGGTTAGAAACATGAATACCTTTAGGAAACTGAAGTCTATGTTGTTTTCCTGAAATGCATAGTTCACAAAAAGATAAGCTACTGAATTTATGTTTCCCTAACAGACCCTTGTCATGTAATATTTTCAAACTTTTCTCATTCATATGCCCTAATCTCAAATGCCAGAGTTTAGTAAAGTCAGGTTCCGCAACTACAAAAGCACTCTTAGAAAGCGTTTGACCATTCAAAAAATACAGTCTGTTTCTCTTAGTAGCAGTTAAAATTACAGATTCATTCTTAAAAACAGAAAGCATACCATTCTTTGATGAATACCAACACCCCGACTCTTCTAGCATGCCCAAAGAGATCAAGTTTCGTTTTAATTCTGGTATACATCTCACATTAGTTAATTTGACTCTATTCCCACTATCCAACTTCAAAGAAATTGACCTTGTACCTTTGATTTTACATATATTATCATTTCCCATTATAGTCATGCCACTTTTGCATTTATCTAAGCTATCAAACCAATTCAAATTTTGAGACATATGATATGTGCAACCAGAATCCAAGATCCACTCATTTGTGCTTTCAAAATCAGATACCACCAGAAAATATTCATGACTCAACTCCTCAAACACATTTAATTTCGGGCTAGGTACTGTTTCATTTTCTAAATCACTATCTAAAAAAGTTTTCTTATTGGTTTCAGGTTTTGTTTCATTCGGGCTAGGTTCCTTTTCATTTGTATTTCAGGCTGAACCTAGGCACGTATTGGGCCAATTCCCTTATGTTACTTGCCTTTTTGAAGGGATGGGGGCTCTCAAATTCGAGTTTTAGATTATGTTTGCAAGTTCTACTGAAAAACTACTTTTGGCTTTTGAGGTGGCTTTTAAAAAAGGTGCTTTTTAAAAAAGTTATAAAGTGTTTGCAGTAGGGGTTTTACTGTGGCAAAAGTTAAAAAAAAATAGTGTGACAACGCATTCTCGAACACTGCCCACAGCCAAGACGTCCCTAGATTTAAGGTCTTGTATAACACAGTAAGATGGATAAAATGAAAATGAGACATGTGCATGTTTGTTCAGCTTAGACACAGAGAGCAGATTAAATTTGAATTCTGGTATAAATAGTGTGTTTTCCAAAATGAAGTATGAATTCAAGATAAATTTTCCCATAATCTTCTTTTTTGACTTGCTTCCATTGGCCTGCTGTACAGGCACAGGTTTATGTGTGGATCTAACACTGTAAAGAATCTTCAAGTCTCAGGACATATGTGTTGTAACACCTGTGTGGACAATCCAAGTATTGATAGGTAGATGAGAAGCAACGGCTAGTGCTCTTATGTAAGCGGTACCTATGAATTCTGTGTCATTGAGGCTAGATGAGCTTGGAGCAAGTTGCAACACATCCTTAAGTGCTTTTGAAACTTCCAATCTAACTATGTCTGTCACATTTGTGGGTAAATTCGTACCCGTGATGTCCAAAGGAGAGTTCATCGCTGCATGAGCCATATGAACAGGGGAAGAGAACATCTTTGATCTTCGTTGAGCTCCCTTCAAACGATAACAGTGTGATATCGTATGTCCAGACATTTTGCAATGCTCACATTTCCTGAGTTTGAAACAATCTATTATAACGTGCCCCGTTGCAACATAGTGATCGTATTTCTGATTCCTTTGAATATTCCTGATACTGATATTCATAAAGATCCGGTTTGTTATTGCCTGCACTCCATTAAGGTGCAGGACCTCTGTAATTTCCACCCTTTTCCAAAATTTCATGATTCATTACATCCAGAGTCATATTATTGCCAATCAAGTTCTCCTCTCGTTGTTTTTCTACAGTCAGTATAGTAGAGAACACCTTGTTTAGACCTGGAAGGGGTTTTGTTGCCAATATCTGGCTAGTAATATGCTCATACTCGCTGTTTAAACCAAAAAGGAATTTCATGACCTTTTACTCTTCATCAGTACCACATTAACATGGTAACACAGGCCTCATATAATTCACCTCGTCCCATAATCTATTTAGCTTGTTGAAATACACCGTAACGTTGTCATATCCCTGTTTCAGATTAGCTATTTCTCTCCTGATACGAAAAACCATGGGTGCGTTGCATTGGCCCAACCTTTCTTTTAACTTTTCCCACAATTCCTTGGCACTATTTGTGGCATACTGAAAACCAGAGATCACTTCACCATCTATGGAATTATATATCCATGATGTAACCATTGAATCTGCAGCTTTCCAGATCTGGTATTTTTCAGACAATTCATCTGTAAGTGGAACATGATTTGGATCAGTTAAATCCAATTTGTGTTTTGATGCCAAAGCAAATCTAACTGCACGGCTCCATGAATGATAGTTCTTTGTATTCAATAGCACTGTCACGAGTTTCATTCCCGGCACATCAGAATGTCTAAGCGCTGAAATCCCTTCACAATCCCACTGGAAGAAGCTTTAAAAGTGAACATCGGATTAATCTCAGTTCACCTTTGAATGATTTGGATTTTCTCACCATTTTCACCTTTATCGCCCATTTTCGAAAATCTCAAACAAATATACTTCAGAGGTGTGAAATGAAGCAATCCAGAAAATGAAATGTAGCGGAAGTTCTAGAAAATGAAGATCTTACCAAGACTCAAGCTTAATGCTCTGATACCATGTTGATTGAGAATAATACAAAGGTTTATGAGCTTGAAACTACTGTTATACCTACCAGAAGTAGCTGAAAAACAAGAGCACAGACAATGCTCGACAAATGCCAATGAATAGTATGCAAAAGGAACAGGGATAGATGGTTCCAGAATTCTTTTCTCTACTTTCATAAAAACAATGTACAAATGGAGTGTATGATTTATACAAATATAAATAGGACTACAAATTCTATTAACTATTCTGCACAAGGTCTGTGTATGTGTAACTGGGCCTGGCCCATCTTTATTTCTTATTTCCAACAGGGACCTTGAGAGTCCCTTTGTATGTGGCTGCGGGTGGTTCAGCAGATGCAAGAATAGTGATGGCTGGCAGAACTGAGGTTACGGGAGGCACCTCTGCCATTCATGGTTGATCCTTTGTTCTGCGATGACTGTCGGAATGCTTAGAGGAGTTGCGTTGTCGATTGTTGTTTGAGCAGCATAGTGGCCACGACGGAGCTTGCCTGTTCTGTTCTAGTGCCTAAATCTTGTTAGTTAGGAGGTTACGAAAGATAATTTAAATATTATTATCCCAGCCTCGAAGTTACCATGATCTTGGATTGTGGAGATCATGGGATAGTGAGTAGTAGAGTGGGGAGAGGACTCTTGTATTTGTCTATATATACCATGTACTACACATTGAGATTAATGAGAAAAAACATTCCCCAAACTCTCGTCCTTTACTTTTCTTCATGGTATCAGAGCAGGTTCCACTACATTTATACGGTGTGGGTGTTCAAGTCCGACAGGGCTTGCCTAGTCGGACTTGAGGGAGAGTGTTAAGAAATGTCCCACATCGATTTGGGAAGGGAAGAAATATAGATTTAAATGGGAATGTGTGTTAGAATCGGTCACCTTGTGCTCAAAATTTTTATGAGGATAACCCACATTCCTACCAAATTAATCCAGTATGCGGACCCACACACCCGAGACCCACAAGATCTGAGCTTGATTCATTCAAAGCCTGCTGACCCTCGAGATGTGTGCCGGGCAGTCTAAGACCCGAATAATGGGACAGACCAAATTTCTTCATGGTATCGGAGCCAGGTTAAAGGCCCGAATTCCACTGCGTTTCTATTGTGTGAGTGTTCAAGTCCGACAGAGCTTGCCTAGTCGGACTTGAGGGGGAGTGTTAAGAAATGTCCCACACCGATTTGGGAAGGGAAGAAATATAGGTGTAAATAGGAATGTGGGTTAGAATCAATCACCTTGTGCTCAAGGTTTTTATGAGAATAACTCACATTCCTACCAAATTAACCCCGTACGCGCACCTACACACACGAGACCCACAAGATATGGGCTCAATTCATGCAAATCTCGTTGACCCTCGAGATGTGGGCGGGCGGTCTGAGATTCGAATCATGAGTCGGACCAAAATTTTTCAAAGGCACCGAGACCCGAATAGTGGGGCAGACCAAATTTCTTCAAATCTCATTGGAAATTGTAGCTTGTACTGTCGGATTTCCGGTCGCCGAGCATCAGCTAAGGATTCTGGGGGAAAAGGAGTGACAGATACTCTGCAAGCTTGGGACGGGGCAGGAGCTGGTGACGGTGGGGGGGCCGGTGCGACTAATTCCATATACCTGCTTGGGCGGGAAATCTCAATCCTAGTGAGTGGGCAGAGAATTTGTCATCCATGTATTTTGAATTGGTCTGCCTTCTTCTTCTTCCTCTACAAATAAATAGAAATTTAGTAGCTGCATTTCTTCAAATTTTTGTCGAAGTATATCATCAGATTTTATCCTAAGGCTATGTTTGCAAGTTCTGCTGAAAAACAATTTTTGGCTTTTCAATCGTAGATGCCTTTTTTATACTGTTTGTGATTTTGGCTTTTGGCAGTGGACTGACGGTGGAAAAGCCCCCAAAAGCCCAAAATCCAAAAACTCCCTTGGAGTAGCTTGTTGGAGACTTAAGGCAGTAATTACGAAATTATCACTGCCGCCAACTCCACTACTTCAGCCACAGATTAAGCAGCCTCACAAGTCTTTTGTTTTTTATACTGCTTTGATCAATACTTTTGTAAATTCATGTGTATGGCATGATAGACGGGACGTGTTTTGAGTTATTACATACGGATATTTGGGATCCCTTTGCTCAACCTTCATTATCTGGTGCACACTTTTTTCTAACCATTGTTGACGATTTTAGTTGGGGGACATGGATTTATTTGATGAAGTCTAAATTCGAGACAGTAAACACTACTTTCCCAGTTTTTTACAATGGCTCAAACATGATTTGATGCAAAGTATGGAACTCTACGGAGTGATAATGGAGCAGAATTTACAAGTAAAGCATGTCCGGATCTATTGTCTTCACTTGGCATACTACATCAAAGAAGTATCACATACACGCCTCAACAAAATGGCTTGGTCGAAAGGAAACATCGCTGTATACTGGAGGTTGCCTGAGCTGTACTTTTTCGTTCATCCTTACCTACCGAATTCTAGGGGGAAACCATTTTAATAGCTGGCTACAACATGAACAGGTTACCTTTATCAATCTTAAGCTGGTTAAGCCCACATGAAATTCTGCATAAGGAAAACCCCGATCCAAAGCACATGCATGTGTTTGGCTGCCTATGTTATGCTTCAAATCTCATGCCACAAAAGCACAAATTTTCACCCTAAGCCGTGAAGTGTATATTTCTTGGATATTCTACTTGCAGCAAAGGCTACAAGGTGTATGATTTATCTTATCATAGGCTGTTTTTTATCTCGAGATGTTATTTTTCACGAGTCTGTGTTTCCTTATCAAGCATCTGTTCAATCCATGAATTCTGGTGACATGAATACTCAACAGCTCTTCAGTCAAAATCCTATTTTACAACAAATTATCAGCAACACATATGCTTCAGAGCAAGTTGAACCTCCATCTTTCGAATCCCAGACTTTACCAGCAATTGAGACCACTCCAGCCACTAATCATACAACTCATTTCTCACCTCAATCGGTTGTTCAGATGGATGCACTATCTCCACAGATCGAGTCTATACCAGCAGCTGAGACAATACAGGGAACTGATAAGCCAAATTCTTCTCAACAATCTGCCACAGTGCCAAAGAGACAAAGCCAACGAAATGTGAGACCCCCTGTATGGCAGAAAAACTATGTCCTCTCGTTAACACCAGCTGCAGCATGCATGTTATCAGCTGAGCAGAATGGAGAGCCCCGATCATAGTCTCAAGCAAAACCTGATCCAGCCTGGATGGAAGTAATGAGATAGGAACTAAATGCACTATAGGCAAATGGAACCTAGAAATTGACCCCCCGACCAAAAGACAAGTAGACCGTTGGATGTAAATGGGTGTATAAGTTGAAACTTAATCCAGATTGCAGCATATCAAAGCATAAAACCCTTTTGGATGCAAAAGGATACAGTCAGATTGAAGGAATCTATTTCTCGGACAGTTTTTCTCCTGTTGCCAAACACACCAAGGTTCATTTGATGCTCACTATTGCAGTTAACCGAGGGTGGAGGATCAGACAGTTAGACATAAACAACACTTTTCTTCATGGCCATCTTGATGAAGTATATATGTCCATTCCTCCAAGTCATCCTGAACATGATACAGGCCAAGTTTGTCTGTTAAAGAGGACAATATATGGACTTAAACAGTCCTCTAGAGAATGGAATCACACCCTCACAGAGGCTTTGATGAAATATGGTTTTTGTCAGTCTGTGAACGATACGTGCTTATTCACATTGAAGGGAGACAGAGGCTTGATAATGTTATTAGTCTATGTTGATGACATACTTGTGGTTGGAGATGACGAAGATGAAGCTGAACGTGTAACTAAATTCCTTGATGCTGAGTTTAGTATAAAAAATTTGGGAATGGCTGCTTATTATCTTGGTCTTGAGCTTGTCCATCATCCACATGGTCTACATGTGATGCAGAACATATATGTTCAGGATCTTTTGCAAGACACTGGTCTCTTAGAATCAAACAACACTTCCACACCATTTCCCCTGGGTCTGAAGTTGCAAATAGATGATAACACTGAGCTGCTACATGATCCGACTACATACAGATCAGTTATTGGCTCATTGTTGTATCTTTCTTTCACCAGACCTGATATTAGCAGCACTTGTCTCAGTTCATGCATGCCCCTCAACGTTCACACTGGATTGCAGCATCACATGTTCTTCGCTATCTAAATGGCAGTCCTACTTTAGGATTATTCATTCCATAAGATAACACCCTCAGTCTTGTAGCATATTGCGATGCAGATTGGGCATCATGTTTGGATTCTCGACAATCCCTGACTGAATATTTGATAAAGCTGGGGGAATCATCAGATTTTGGGAAAACCAGGAAATAGTCAATAGTATCTAGATCATCAGTAGAAGCAGAGTATCGTAGCATTGCCTCTACCATTTGAGAGCTTCGTTGGATCTCTTATGTTTTAGAGGATTTGGGTGTGCACTTGCAAACACCAATCCCTCTCTACTGTGATAAAAACGCAACAATACACCTGGTTGAAAATCATGTTTCCTGGAACGGACGAAGCATATAGAGAATGATCGCCATTTGGTTCGAGAGCAATACAAATCGGAATTCGTGTGCCTCTTTACTTGCCTTTTGTAGATCAGCCAACTGATATAATCACAAAAAGCTTACCTTTGGCGCTTTTTCGTTATTTGTGTTCCAAGTTGGGCCTCGGATTATCTCCATCGGCTCCAACTTGTGGTGTGGATTTTAGAAATAAGAAATAAAGATGGGCCAGGCCTAGTTACACATACACAGACCTTGTGCAGAATAGTCCATAGAATTAGTAGGCCCATTTATATTTGTATAAATCACACTCCATTTGTACATTGTTTTTACGCAAGTAGAGAGAAGAATTCTAGAACCATCTATCTCTGTTCCTTTGCATATTGTTCATTGGCATTTGTCGAGGATTGTTTGTGCTCTTATTTTCAGCTACTTCCGATAGGTATAACAGTAGTTGTAAGCTCATAAACCTTTCAATTGTTCTCAATCAACAGTACCAACAGCTCCGAAGAAGCCAGAGACACGAAAATTGCATGCAACTATCAAAAAAATTAGAGCAAATTCGACTTTATTTTTCATCACCGATTTCCCGCCACCATGGACAATAGCAGAAATGTGGTCATACTTCGGTACGTTCAGCCGACTATGTGATATATATGCACAAAATTGTCTGGAGCTCCAGGGGAAGTGATACAAATTCGTGAGATTCGATAAATCTTGCAAACCAGCAGATTTGATTAGGAAGTTTAGTGGTAGAAGGGTTGGAACATACTCGTTGCAATTCAAAATGACCAAAAATTCTGCAAAGGATTGCCCAATAACCCAAAGACCTGTTCAGCATTTTGCTCGGCAGCTAGACATGATATGAGAAGAACTATACACCATTTCGTTCTCACCTGTTCTAGAAGATATGCAATGGCTAGAATCCGGCTTGGTAGGTCTCCCTATACCAATCCTAGATCTACATTCCATGAATAAGATGCTGGACCAAGCCGGCTACACTGGGAGTAGAGTGGTCCATCTTGAAGGGGGAGATGTTCTGATAAAACTGGCCACTTCCAAAATGAAGATCGACCTACTGAATGACCATGAGACCAAGGGGAAAATCTGTGTATCTGACTTGAGGCCATGGAAGGTCTTTAACCGAAGGCTGGTACTCCCGATGTGGTTGCGCATCACAGGTACACCTTTACATTTTTGGAGTGAAAAATTCTTTACTGAAGTTGCAGGGAAGTTTGGTGAGGTAGTTCAAATTGATGAACAAACTGTAAGAAAATTGGAGATGTAGCTTGGGAGAGCACAAGTTATGACTACCTCATATGGGTTCCTACGAAAGAGAATTTGTGTTGTTCTGGTGAAGAAAACTTTCTGATTGAGGTAATGGAGGAAGTTGAGAAGCGTCAGTCTAACTGGACGCAACAGGTGCATCAACTGCATAAGAAGTCACCTGTGGACATGGCTATTGAGAGTGGCCTCCCCTCCCCACTTTGAGTGAGAATGGAATAAAAAAACTCCTGCGATGTACAAACAGCTGACCAGCAGCCAGTGGGAGCTGTAGAGATTTTGGATGTAGCTGAGGAATCTTCAATTGCTGCTGAATGGATAGGGGTCGCAGCCTAAGGGTCTTCAGCCGCTGGAGAGCATATTGATGTACTGGAAGTGGCATGCTTGGCCAGAAGTCTTGGAGATAAGGAGGTTGATGAGAAATTGTGGAAAAACTGTTAGTAATATTGTTGAGAAAACTGTAGAGGGCCAACATACTGCAGAAAAAAATGCATAAATTCTAGTTGCTGCACATGCTAGAATTATGTCTGCAGTGGAAGAGGAGACGGCTCCTGAATGATCAGTTGGCTCGATTATGGATGAAGTGTCTAAAGAAATGTAAGTTGTTGGGCCTGCACATCAAGAATCCTTGAGTCGGGATGAACCGGGGGTCACACGGTTAAAAAGGGACCTTTGGCACATATTATAGAATGGACTAGTGGACACATTCAATGAACTGAGGCAGGATAGGATTGAAGAGCCTACTGGACGCTGCAATAATAGACTCACTCAGTTCAATGAAGAAGTGGAAACAGTTAGACATGACAATACCTACAATCCCTCTAGGCACAACCTCTCTCGCCACTCTTGTAAACTCCCCGGATGTAAAGCAGTTGAAGGTCTCAGTTGCTGATGAGCAGCATACCCAAATTAGCAGCCCAACAGTGAGAAAGAGTTGGGTTGACCAGGTTGAGGGGGAGGAGAATATGCAAGCCCCTCCTCATCACGAGCTGAGCGAGCACTGATCAGCAAATTCATGAGTTCATGCAAGTGCACATGGCCAAGTTATAATACAATGCTAAGCAAGGATCAGATCTCAGGGAGGGGGTACAAATCATGCAACTTATCCTAGCAGCTATCAAAATAACCCACAAATTCAGTAGTGCATAACTTTTAATCTACTAATCAGAAAATTGCAAACTAAAATTCTACGGACAGCTAAAGGGGTCTAGATCAATTGTTATGAAGGCAACTAATCCAGATTCACAACGCATAGAGAGATAACTTAGGGCTTCAGTTTGTCTGCTTTACCTAAACTCTGTTTTCCTGTTTAAAAATCCATTCTAATTAGTTTCCAATCAGTTCAATCCCACAGAACCCATCATAATCCATCCTATTTTACCAGGTAAGGATTATTTCATCCAACTTAGAGGCAAGTTAGGGGTAATACCCCAAGGACGGCCAATTG
>JAOYMZ010039386.1:0-15404 GCA_025802335.1 Pinguicula primuliflora | reverse complement strand
GACTTCCTTTCTCATATCTGGCCAGGTTTGCTCTGAGTCTGAATGTTCCAATCCATAGACCGTTCAAGCGAGATAGAATATCACCCACAGTGTCATTACCAGTATATAGTGCAAAGCCGAACGGTAAGCCCAACTTAGACTCCTTTCTTGCCACATAGAAATCTATCAGAGCTCCTTGTTCACTCAGCGCATTCTTGAGATCATCAGGATGCATATCTTTGGGGAAGTTTGTCACATAGAATGTTATACCTTCCTTTTGAGTAACATGCATATTTTGCTCAAAAACATCTACCATAGAAAGTCGATTGAATACATTAACTTTGTCTTTCGACGTGTTCGCTTTGTCTCTATTACCAGTTGTAGAGTTTGGGTTATCTCTGGGGAGTTCCTTATTTGGAAAATCTTGATTTTCTATAGATTTTCCCTTGTTGAGCTCACTTCTAATCATAAACAACTGCCAGAGAAAAGCAGTCAGGTTGGGGGGCAACCTATTTGGTTGAAAGTGAAAGAATGGTTGTGTGTGTTCGTGAAGACGTTTCTGGTGGAGTTACTCTGTTACGCCTACTACATCGAACAGAGGTGAAGAGTTATGAAGCTTATCTTGTTTGCCGCTCGGAGAGGATGCCGGCCGTACTGTCGGACGGTCAGTTTGATCCCCGACTCGCCGGAGACGATGAACCTTCGGTTGCGTGCTTCAACCCTTCCCTTATGTAAAATATTGTTAGAGCTACTAACAAAGAAAAGTAACAAGTTGTTGATGCAGATAGCACAAATCTAATTATGTATAACATTGTTATATATAATTTTGTACAAAGAATAGAACGTGTCTTATACACCACAAGACTATGGTCCACTAAACATGACACCTGTACATGTTCCATTAATTTTATTAAATTATATACAATAATACTACACGGTAAAATTATTGTAAAATTAATGTACACTTTCCAACATCGGCTACTACCTTAATGATCCAGCCGCCCTCACCTCAACAACCTCCATTAACTACATTCCTATTTAAAACTCCACGGAGCCAATTTATGTGAAAACAAGGAAACCAGTTCCTTCTTCCTGGTTCCCATTCCCATGGTGCTTTCTCCATCATTCCAAAATCATCAAATCCTCCAGCTATGGCACTCCATCAGTTTCACCTTCACCTCACCCCAGGTGATGTATTCCTTACTGACCTTGGTCATTGGTCTGTCGGTGTATTTCCTCATAACCATGCAGCAGAAGATATACCTGGTGGACTATGCTCTCTTCAAACCCCCACGCAGCTTGCGTAGCTCGTCGTCCAAGTTCATCGAGCACACGCACCTGTTGTTCGCCCATGAGCCCAAAAGTGCTCGATTCCAGATCAAAATATGGGAGCGCTCAGGCATTGGAGAAGAAACATGCGGCCCACCAGACGTCCATTATATCCCCGTGGCATCTAAAATGAAATGGGCCAAAGAAGAGGCTGAGCTCGTCATATTTTCCTGCATGGATTCCCTGTTGCAGAAAACAGGCCTCAAACCAAAAGATGTGGATATATTGGTTCTCAACAACTGCATCTTCTGTCCCAATCCATCTCTCACGTCGATGGTGATTAATAAGTACAGAATGAGAAGCAACATCAAGAGTTTCAATCTGTCGGGAATGGGGTGCAGCGCAGGTCTGATCTCCATCGGTTTGGCAAAAGAGCTTCTAAGAGTAAACCCTAATATGACCGCCGTCGTCATAACCACTGATGTTCTCACCGGAAACAGCTATCTGGGTAAAGAAAGAGCCATGCTCCTCCCTAACTGTCTGTTCAGGATGGGTGGAGCCGCCGTTCTCTTGTCCAACCGTCGGTCGGACCGCCGCCGTGCGAAATACACACTGTCACATGTTGTGAGAACACATAAGGGAGCTGATGATAAAGCCTACAACTGCATAGTTCAGGAGGAAGATCCAGAAGGATACCTGGGCACCAACCTGAGCATCGATCTCATGACGGTTGCGGGAGAGGCTTTGAAGTGTAATATTACCAAATTCGCCCCGCTTGTTCTTCCGGTTACGGAGCAACTTCGATTTGCGTTATCATTCGTTCGAAGGAAGTTATTGGGTTCGAAGGTGAGGCCGTATATCCCGGATTTTAAGCGGGCGTTTGAACATTTCTGTATCCACGCTGGGGGCCGGGCGGTGATTGATGAACTGCAGAAGAGCCTGAATCTGTCGGATGAGAATGTGGAGGCATCGCGAATGTCTCTGCATAGATTTGGGAATACGTCTGGGTCTTCACTGTGGTACGAGATGAATTACATTGAGTCCAAGGGACGGATGAAGAAAGGGGATCGGGTCTGGCAGATTGGAATTGGGAGCGGATTCAAATGCAACAGCGCCGCATGGAAATGCAACCGGGACATGGAAACATTGGTGGAGGGACCGTGGGCAGATTGCATACACAAGTATCCTGTTTGTTTAGGACCATAAACGTAATCAAGCTCGAACGAACATGACATGTTCCAGCTATGTTTGTTAAGTTTAACGAATGAACCGAGCTTGTTTGTTAAGCTTAACCAACAAAGCTTCGTGTTTGAGATCTGTTTGTTAAAGTTCACGAACAGTCTGCGAACAAGCTCGAGAACGGGATGGTTTACATTCGTTCATGTTCGACTCGTTTATATGTCCGTTTAAATGTTCGAGATCGTTCGTTTTGCATTAATGAGTAATACAAATAGTGAAAAGTAAGGACTGGTTGATACTTTCACCATCATTTAACTTTTCATTTAAAGAAAAATAATCATATTAGTACGTAAATAAATGTGTATGTACGAATACATTGCAATCACTTTAAACTGAACTCAATGTAACTATTCTAAGTTATTTGAAAGAACTACTACCTTACTTGGGAATTGGCAGCACTCAGATTTCTCTCTCCGTACAACTCTTGTCGAATGCAAAATATTACCGTTGAGAACAGGAAATCATCATCTCCGTCCTACTAAATTCCTCATTCCACTGGCAACACCACAGCAGACCCACCTGCAGTGGCACCAGAAATGGCGGCCGCTACTCCTAATCTTGCAGATCTGAACACTAAGGTGCCAATTAGGAAAACATTTGCGTTTCTACTGAAGCCAAAAGCATTTCCGGACAATGAGGTCCGTATCCAACAACGTTTAACTCCCTGGTCGTGGAAAGGGGAGCCGGCCATATGTTTGAATACAGCTTAAACTACTTCGCTAAACACCCCTTTCGACCGAGCCCTAATCTCAAAATTTCCACGTGGTCGGCCGTCAATGTTGACAATCCGTAAAGCAATTACTGGAGTGGGACTGAAATCCTCTTTCTCCGTGGGATTGATGGACCAAAAGCACATACTTCTCCATTTCGAACATGAAGATGATAGGCATCGATTCTGGTTCCGTGAGAACTGGAATATCAGTGGTTTTGATATGCAGATTTTTCGATGGTCTTCGGATTTTCGAACTGATGCCGACTCTCACTATGCTCCAGTCTGGGTCTCCTTCCTGAATCTGCCGGTAAGATATTTCTGCCCTGATTTTCTTTACGAGATTGCACGATATATTGGCTCTCCAATTATGGTGGACCAATCTACAGCATCCCTAAATCGTCCAAGTGAGGCAAGGGCGTGTATTGAGGTAGATCTACTAAAGCCAACCACGAAATGAATTTGGATTCTCCCAGCTGATCAAGAAGGTTTCTGGCAAGGAGTAATTTATGAAAGGGTGCTGCTATATTGTACTCACTGTTATAAAAAAGGTCATAAAGAGGAGCAGTGTAAAATTCTACACCCAGAGCTTGTAATTGATGACAAGGAGAACCTGGATAAATATAATCCTTCTGGCAAGGGCACCACAGAAACTGAAAGGGCTACCAAAGAATTGAACATACAACGTCGAACAGCCGACACAACTGCTGGATACCGCCTAGGGGGACCAGGTCCTAATCCTCAAAATGGCAACAAAACCAACCCTTATCGATGGCAAGTGCAAAAACCAGCCAACAAGAACAAAGCAAATGTCTATAGGAAGACGAGGAGAAAGGTGACCTTTCCAAGTGAAGGGGTGCAAGCACAAGGAGAGCCATCTAAGCTGGTCCCAGGTAAGTCCTCTAACTCTTTTAATGTGCTAGCTGCAATTCATGAGGATCAAAGCCTAGATGACACTAGTTCTAGCCCAACCTGCAAAAAAGATAACTTAATTAATATACAAATTCCAGGAAAAGGTAAAGCAATAGCAAGCCCAGAGCATGAAACTCAATCAAAGAACACTATCTTAGAATATGGTGAATTGCAAGAAAATGGGAAAACAATGAACACGATCTTAGCACACACTGTACTTAATTCATCAGCTAAAGAGTTCACCATGGCTAAAGAACATACTAAAAACGACCTAGGCGAGCAAGGTATACACATTAGATGCAAATGAAAAGGGAAACTTGGAACCAAATAATCTGGTAGATACTGATCTTATCGTTCCTCTTGCACAGGATGATAGCAACCTTGATAAGGTAGACACTACTAAAAACCTGAATGACCTACTTTCTAACATAACCTCTCCAAACTCGGGAAAGAATAACCTGACTGAAGCTATAAATTTATCTGAGTCAACTCCTTCAGAGAAAACAAAAACTCAAAAAATACCTAACAACGTCACAGAGATCTTAGGAACACCTGAGCTTGAACCAAAATAAAAACTAAACCCCCCATACGAAGGGGAAAATCACCCCTCACAAACCAAATCGGCCAACACAGACTCCACTGTGCAACTCATAGCAGTTCCCTTTGAAGACACCGGGGACTCCTAAAACTCCCAATCTAAATCATCTGACTCAATCAAAGATAAAAACTTGAAATCTCGCAAAACTGACACCTCAGACAAAACTGAAGTATTCCTATACAAGAGCACTAACACTCTTGCAGAAGAATCACTCACACGTAAGCACAAAGAAAAAGATGACATACATGATCAGTTTGACGTTTATGTCCAAATGCCTCCACTGAATTCCATTCTGCCCATAATCAGAGCCCGAAGCCATCACTAGATGACTCTAATCCATCCCTAAGGGAAAATCCAATAGCAGAATCATCTCTGCTCTGGCAAGAACCAGAGACTCAGCTAGAGGAACAAAATCAGGTGTCCCCACTACCAAATAGGGACAGTGAAGCAAGTGAAACTAAAACCGACAATGAGGATTTAGAAAGCACAACAGCTGATTCCTCTAGTAAAACCTCTAAAACAACAACTAAAACCCAAAAGGGATACAAAACGAGGTCTAAAACAAGGAAATGAATCAAAGCATCTTCTGGAATGTCAGAGGAATATCTAATCAATCATCGAAAAGAAGAGTAAAAAACCTTCTATCCCTAACTCAAATAGAACTACTGGCCCTATCAGAACCAAAAACAGGTAAAGAAAAATTAGAAAGGTCCACCAACCAGCTCTATTATGATAACAGTATTTCAAACACAGGTAACTCAATATGGATAATGTGGAAAGCTCACCTAGATTGTAACTTAATATTTGATCCAGATCAACTCTTAATAATAAACATAACAAACAAAAAAACTTCACAGTCATGTTATGTAGGATGTGTATATGCAAAATGCACCAATGCCGAGAGACAAATCCTATAGACCGACCTAAGAATAATCTGCCCAAATATAACATATCCTTTGATCCTAGGAGGCGATTTCAATCTCTGTGCATCTGTAGGAGTCTCCATTTCCCAAGGTTCTGCAGTGATAATCGAAATAACTGGACCTTCCGCAGTCACGTAAATCTGGTTTGCCAATTGAACTTCATCTGTTGGGACATCCGCTTTATGAACCTCTTTCGCTTGTTCTGCGTCCCCCTTAGCTTTACGTGCTTCATAATTGTATAAATCATGCTGCTATCTTGTGATTCCTTAGATGTTGTCCTGTGATTTCCCCTTAATCAACCAGAGGCAAAGACGACCAAGCACATCATCTAATGCAATTACTTGAGTCTGATTTCCTCCTTGCCCAACAGCCTTTTTTACTCTTTCCTCGATGATGAATACAAAGAATCTGCAACTCTCCAGTTCTACCAGTATTGAATCACATATCCATGTAGTTTAAGTGGTCAAAATTAGCATCCTACCGTACCTCATTTCAGCCTTATTCGATGTGTTATCATCCAGTTGAACTAGCTCGCCTAACTTTCCTGCGAGTACATCAAAAAGACCATTTTCCCAGTACTGAATTGGGATACCTCGTACCCTGACCCAGGTCACCCGTGCAGGTTTTCCATCAAGAAATTTCCACGATCTAACGCGTGGAGCGCGTGTCCATGAAGTTGCAGTTTGATTGATGTTTTCTCCCCAAATGGTCTAATGAACTTCTAGTCTATCCTTTTGTTCACCAAATCCACCACCTCACCTCTAAGTCCATATTTTACATAGAGATCGACTAGGCAAGTACAATCTCGGTTGATGAATGAATGTTATACTTGTCCTGCATCACACGAAAGTAATATTTTCCAGGTTTTCCACTTATCCAATAAAATAGGGAAATGATATAAGGCACCCCCCTAGAGCACCCGCCATGACACCCCCACACATCAATGAGTGAGCCCCCACACATCAATGAGTGAGCACACACACATGTCATGTGTGTACTCATGTGGAACCGACTATTTTAGAATGTGAGGGGTGTCATGGGGGTGCACTAGGGGGCGACGCCTTATATCATTTCCCAAAAAAAATATACATATTTTCCATGAGTTGAAGTATGCATTTATTGGATGGACATGAATAGAGAATGATGTCCGCCAATCTGTGTTGGAAAGGAAAGATTTTGAAGATAAGGAGAGATTTGGGATATCCACAAATCTCTCCCTGATTTTTCTTATGTATTGTCTATATATATGTAAGTTGTACAGTGAAAATATAAGGAAAAAGAAAAACAAAACGGAGAACAAGATCTCTCTCGTGGAGTAGGCAATTCGCTGAACCACGTAAATCTCGTATCTCTTTTACATACTTACAAAAACATCATGGTATCGGAGCTAGGGTTTTAACTCCATAGATCTCGTCATCTACTGCAGAGAATGGGAGAACAGGCAGCAATTCAAGCAGCCACCAAGGCTCTCACCCAACAGATTACAACAATTATGGAGAAGCAATTCGGGGTATCATCTTCCAGTAAAGGGAATCAGCCAGATATTCGAATTGATGTCAAACTTGACAACAACAGCTACATATTGTGGTCACAACTAAAGGAAGTGGCGATCAGGGGCCAAGATTGCTATGAAATTCTTACTGAAAAACCACCAGAAACAACAGATCCCGGGTATAAGGCATGGAGGAAGAAAGACTTACAAGTCTTCTTGCGGTTAACAAACAACATGGAAAGAAATATGGTGCGACAGTACATACACTTTCCGACATCTGAATCATTGTGGAGCACATTGGCCAGAACTTTCAAAGCAGGGGAGGACAGCCTATAGATATTCGATCTAGAGACGAAAGCTGGATGATTAGTGCAGAATCAATCCGGATTAGAGGAATACTACAGCCTGTCAAATAGTTGGTTGATGGAAATTGACCGAAGAAGGCCAAATCCAATCAAACACGAAGAGGACATTGTTGAATATAATCGAATTCAATAAGAGGATCGATTGTTTACGTTCTTATCAGGTCTAGACAAAGTGTTTGATCCTATTATGAGGAATAAACTGAAAGCGAAACCCCTTTCCGGGGTCGATGATACATACGTAATGCTACGGTTAGAAGCTGCCCACTGGGAGATTCTCTCGTCGATGGCAAACTCAGAAAACAGCATTCAAAATCTAGGTTTGGGCTCGAGCCTTGTAACTCAGATAGCCCAAAACAAAAATTCATCATCGGGACCCATAACCGTGACCCACCTCAAAACGGTTATCCATGGGTCGGATCCAGATGTAGGTGGGGCAAACTTCAGCGAGCCAGGAGGTGCTCGACCCGGGTGCACCGACCCAGGCATCCCAATCCGAACCCACAGAACCGACAGTATCCAAATCGTCGACCCGAGAACAACCCGTATCAGGGAAACTGCCGGTCAGAAGGAGCCTATTCGGCCAGAACTTCATCCTTCCGGCGGAGATGCGACAAATGCGGTAAATTGGGGCATATTAAGAGGGAATATTACCAGATTGTGGGATATTCGATGAATCACCCCCTGAATCCTGCAAATTGGAGATAGAACCGTGGAACCGTCGTGATGGGTGAAGAGTTTGACCGAAATGACAATAATGAGCACAGATTTGCCACGCTGGGGTTCGGGAGGCGAGATCCCGTCCACCAGTTTGCAAATTCCGGCAAAAATTCAGGTCGCTATATTGTGAGCGACGAGGGTTGCGATAGGGAATGAGGAGGAACGAGAGAACCGATAGAATGAGAGAACCAACAGAATGATATGAGGCATCGGACAGGTATAAAGGTGAGGGGGAGTAAATTACCCCCTTGCCCTTTAAATGTTATTAATACAAAATACTTTCCGGAGGGGTGTTTTGGGGATATTAATGATTTAGATACGGGGACATTAAACTTATGTGATGACAAAGTACAGGTGAAGAATCATCGGTAGATATTTGATTGTGGTGCGACTGATACTGTTTCACATAATGTTAATGATTTTTGTGAGAAATAGGGTCCAACTAAGAATGGTATTCAGACCACCAATGGGTAGCTACTACCTGTTAAGGGTGCCAGAAGAATTGAGATAACTCCAAATCTCAAACTATCCAATTGTCTATATGTTCCTGCTTTGTCCCATAAGTTACTATCTATCAGTCATGTGACGAAAGAGTTAAATTGTGTCGTATTGATGTATCCATCGTTTTATGTATTGCAGGATATCCGGACGAAGAAGATCTTTGGGCATGACACTGAAAGGGTTGGACTGTATTACGTCGATGAAGTTGTTGCACCATCCAAGACCCTATCCATCTGTAGTAGTGCACCCTAGAAAAGCTGGTTGTGGCACCAGCATTTAGGTCATCCTTCCGACAACTATCTAAAAAAACTTTTCCCGCATTTGTCTAGTTTTCTTATTTCATGTAATGCGTGTCTTTGTGCTAAGGTACACAGAGCATCGTTTGCACCTAGCTTTTTTCGTACTGACAGATCTTTTGATACTATTCATTCTGATGTTTGGGGACCTGCCCCAGTTGTTGGAGATTGTGGATTAAAGTACTTTGTTTTATTTATTGATGATTGCACTCGCATGACATGGATATATTTTGTGAAGAATAAGTCGGATGCTGTGGCTAAATTCATTACATTCTATCATATGATTGCTACTCAATTTGGTGTACCTATTAAGATTCTGCGATCAGATAACGGAGGGGAATTTGTAAACTCGAAGATGTCAATATTTTACTCAGAGAAGGGACTAATCCATCAGACGACATGTCCCTATAGTCCGTAACAAAATGGAGTGACAAAAAGGAAGAACAGATTTCTCCTTGAGATTACGCGAGCTCTTATGCTGGATTCAGGGGTCCCGTTGACCTATTGGCCCGAAGCCATGGCTACTGCAACATACTTGGCGAATCGCCTGCCTACGAAAATCCTCGAGATGAACACACCACCTCAGGCCTTGTCATCGCATACCAAGATTCCTCCTTATCTCACTCTGACTCCTCGTGTATTTGGATGCTTTATCTTTGTCCATGTTCCGAAAGTGAATCGGTCGAAGGTTGATCCATACTCCCTGAAGTGTGTTTTTGTTGGATATAGAGTGCATCTGAAAGGATATAGGTGCTATGATCCTGTGACCAGGAGGTTATTCACTACAGTTCACTGTGAATTTGTTGAGAATGAATTTTATTTCAGTAGTACTTCTCCGCCTAGTGGTCAGGAGGAGACAGTACGAGACCCATTAGACTGGATAAGTATACCCTTGATTGTGGAGATGGATAACCCTCAGAAAGAGCCACCCATGTCTCCAGAACCACCGCCACATGTCCCGTCCCTAGCCTCCTTCTTGCTGCAGCATGTAATATAGTTTGGAGGTCCCGAGGTGCCTTCAACCCCTCCTTCTCCGAATATCCCAGTAAGTACTTCTCCCACTAAAACTTTAATCCATGATTCTATATCTGTTACTAATGATCATGCAGATTCACGAATCTGTGTGCTACCTGAAAGATCAATTAGAGGAGTAGCAGCTCGGATATATATTGTTGATCATGTTCCTGGGTCCAAGCGATATCCGGTCGCGAACTTGGGGGAGCCATACTAAGGCTGCCAAAGCTTTCACCATAGCACTATATCAAGAAGAGGTACCTAGAAGTGTTGAAGAGGCCTTAGGCATACATGTGTGGAGAAAAGCAATAAAGACGGAAATGGAGGCTCTAGAAAAGAATAATACTTGGGAGATGTGTAAAATACTAGATGGAAAGCGTCCCGTGGGGTGTAGATGGATTCATACAATCAAAAGAAAGGCAGATGACATAGTAGAGCGATTCAAGGCGAGACTAGTGGCTAAAAGATACACCCAAACCTATGGGATTGATTACTCAGAGACTTTCTCACCGGTGGCAAAGATAGATACTATCAGGGTGTTATTTTCCATTGTAGCTAACCAGGATTGGACACTTCACCAGTTCGATGTGAAGAATGCCTTCCTCCATGGAGACCTAGAGGAGGAAGTATATATGGAGAAATCACATGGGTTCTCACACTTATTTCGACCCACTGAGGGATGCAAATTGAAGACGACACTCTATGGACTAAAACAGTCTCCAAGAGCTGGTTTGGATGATTCACCTTGGCCATGCGGCGCTATGGATTTCACAGAAGTAACTCAGACCACACTCTTTTCTTGAAAAGAAGACAGCAAGGCATCACATGTCTAATCATCTACGTGGATGATATGGTGATTACGGGAGATGATGAAGAAGAAATAGCAAACTAGAAGGCTAAGTTATTTAGTGAATTTGAAGTGAAGCAGAGGGTAGTGGCCCTATCGAGCGCAGAGGCAGAATTTTGGTGTATAGCCAGAGGAGTGACTGACTGAAATATTGTGGTTAAGGAAACTGATGACTGAATTGGGTTTTCCCCCTAAACAAGCATGTCCCCTCAGATGTGATAATCGAGTTGCGATTCAGATTTCAAAAAATCTGTGCAACATGACAGAACGAAGCATGTGGAGATTGATAGACATTTTATAAAGGAGAAGTTGGAAGATGGGGTGATTACACTTCCCTACGTGCGTTCAGAAGATCAGTTGGTAGATATTTTGACGAAGGCTGTGGCTGGACGTGCATTTCATGAAGCTATTGGCAAGTTGGTTGTTGGACCTTCCACCATCTAACTTGAAGGGGAGTGTTGGAAAGAAAAGATTTAGAAGATAAGGAGAGATTTGGGATCCCTGATTTCCCGGGATTACCATAATCCCGGTAATTACCTTTCATATGTATTGCCTATATATATGTTAGTTGTACAGTGAAAACATAAGGAAAAAGAAAAAGAAAAACGAAGAACAAGATCTTTCCCGTGGAATAGGCAATTCGCCGAACCACATAAACCTCGTATCTCTTTTATATACTTACAAAAACATCCATTTGCAACATCATACAATGACGCTCTTATTTGATGAACTTGAAGAGCACCTGCTACGCGCCCCTTATAAATCATTGTAAAGTGTTCCAATCTCATTTCAGAGTCTACATGAGACATTGTCATTAGGACACCACGGACAGACAGTTCGATTGACTTGCATTCCCAATTCAGAGTGGATCTCCTGGGAGAAGCATCTTCTGGATTTTGATAAAGAACTTTTGTTCATTTTTTCAGTAATGTCATTCATGTCCATGAAAGTTCTCCCACATGTTCTAGCAAGCCATGGATATTGGACCTGTAGCTGTAAATGAGCATGTAACCTTCCCATTATTTGAGAATTCTATCAAGCGCTTAGCGCCATTCTGATGTGGATTATATGGAATATCATAATCCTACCAAATTTACATTTATAATACCAAGACGACTCTAGATTCGTATAGAAAGTAAAGAAATCCCGGGTCGACTCTCGAAGGATTTGGGGTAGGAATTAGTGCACAAGTGAATATTTAAATACCGAACTATATTATTGTAAACACACCAAAAGTCGTTTAGAGTTGATTTTCTTCTTGATTAAATAAAACAACAACTAAAGCAATTAAATCTAAATGTAGAGACTATGGGATAAATATGGGTATAGGGCACCAACCCATCCTTTGGATGCTAACCTAAACATGCTCCTAATCTAATGTAGTTTTCAATAGAATGTTGAGTCAAATTTCTAGCCTCTAATCACTTGAATAATTAACCCTAGCCAACTAAGTAGCAAATAATTAGTGTAGAAAAAACTCAATTAAATCCTCAATTAAGAGATTTTAATTGTGACCCAACCTAATTCATGCTCCTATAATTAACTTGAAATATAAATCATTCAACAAATTCACCATATATCAATGAAAACTCCAAATAGAAATTAAAGAGACAATAAAGTTTACATCCAAGTTCAAGGGCTAAGTGCCCAATCCCACAAACAAACTAGCTAAACATGATTAAAATTAAGCTAGACAAGATAGATAAACTAAAAGGGCCAGGACAAGATAAAGAGGGAGAAGAGGATCTCATTTGAAGCAAAGGTGGAAATCTCCCTTCAATTCATAAATCTCCTCCTTCCGGCCACCGTCGCCGCCGTGCTACCGCCGTGAAGCCGCTGCCCGCCACCGTGCGCCGCCGTCTCCTCCTCCAAAATGTTAATGGCCGAAACCTTCACCTCCTCCTCAAGATAGAATGTTTTGGATGATGTTTTGTGGTGAACAAAGAGAGTAAAAATGAAGTGGCCGATTGTATGGAGAGGAGGAGAGATATATATCTTCAAAACTTGGGGTGGAAATGTCTTTTTTGCCCTCAAAGCTATTCCACATATTTTTGGATAAGAATTGTCAACTACTTCTTTGTCTTCTAGTGAGACTAGTCAAAGCTAGTAGGGGAAATTTGTATTTTTAAATGGGTTTAGGCATTTCTTCCACTTTTTGGCCATTTTCTCCTTTTTTATATGACTTAGCCATAAAACACAAAATAAGATAAAAACAAGTAAACTAATACAAAATCACAAATAAAAGTATGATTTCAAGCAAATATTAACAATTAAATGAGAACAAAAATACATATGAATTGGACTCATCAAAACCCTCCACACTTAAACCATACTTGTCCTCAAGCATAAAATAGAAGTAAGAACCAGAGCTTGAAATCAATGAAGTGTATATGCATAAATATAAAGGATCAAAGATCATGCATCATGAAGATGAATCTGGTTTTGAAAATAGCTTGAAGCGTAGCATAATGAAGAATGGGTGCATCTAGGTCTCAAAACGTTACAACCCTAATACTTGCTTGTCCTCACATAACAATCAAATAAAATCAAACAAAACACGTCGAGGTGCTAAAAATCAAGCACAACATATCAAATCAATTAAGGTACCTCTTGAGTGATGCAAGCAAATATAGCGTGTCAAGGAACACATTGAGGCATTAACAGGGAGCATAATCAAGAGTTTCAACCTCTATTCTGGCCTACTTATCATGACATCTCGAGCCGTTAAGTGTGTGCAAACTAGGCCACCAATCAAACCACAAATCCTTCAACATGCAAAGATCTAGACCTTCCCTAAGATATGAGTCTCAACTCCACCCCCTCTTAATAGGTATGTGTTTAGGATAAAGTTTCTCTCTTGGTGGAGTTGAAAGCAGAAATGATTTACGCTCATAAGAAGGCTTAAATGTTATCGTGGACGGTGTTCTACACAAACATTGAAAGAAAGATAGACATTTTTAAAGCAAAGAGATCTCTTTTTCGAAGGTGAATACAAGCTCAACTCTAATAATTTTTAGGCAGTCATATAAAAGAACTATAAAATCTTGCTAAGGTTCTCAAACTCCATAAATCTTTTTCTTTTCTTTTGTCTTTTGATTTTTTCAATATTCTTCTCCTTAAATGAGGGGAGGTAACAATTTTTGCACATAATCAAGGAGACAATTTTTCTAAGAGCCAAAGTATTTACAAAAGTTTTGACTTCCCTATTTTAAAAGATCTCAAGATGAAAGAAAAGGAGAGTGGTATTTTTCTTCACTCAACCCAATTTTGAAAAGATTTTTCTAAGTGATCAAAATGACTAGGAACTAAGAGCTATCCAAAATAATAGAAGATAAGAGATTCTAAGCAATAAAACATCAACTCTCTACAATCAATGAAAGTAAGAGCCCATTTCTCTTCCTTCCCTCACTCAAGCTTGTGATGTGCAAGAGTTATAAAATAAATGCACTCAACTCTAGGTTAAGCCCTTCACCCTACATGTCGACTCTCCAAATATACCACGACCTAGTGTGTAAAGTGTTGGCTTAAAATAGACATTCAAAGCAAAGATGCCAAAATAGTAGTAAAAATTCAAGAATACAAGTAGTTGAATTGCCAACAAATATGTTCTCTACCAATATTAATCAATTTTTAATCAAGAGGCTCTAGCATCAAGAGACTTAAAACGAAAAATTTTAAAGAAAAATTTAAAATCCTAAAAACCAAAATAAAACACTACCTAAAAGGTGAAAAATCACATAGAAATGCATGAAAATAAAAAGGTCATGCCCCAATGAACTTCCCCCCTCCACACTTAAACAACACTACATCTCCGTATGTGAATAAGTCTAAGGTACGAAGTAATAACAAACAAGAAAATCGTGCATAAGTAAACAATGTAGAAAGGCGTAAAAAGAAAGAAAAGAGACTACCCGGAAGTAATTTCTCTCGAAGCTTTGCTCAGGCCCGGATCCCATGGAGTATTGTCTCCTCTCGAGTATCCTATAATAGGCCTTACTCAATCCTCCTTCATCTTGAAGGTCTCCTTGGCCTTGGGGTCCAAAAGCTTAACAAGCCCTTCGTCAAGGACTTAGAGCACTATTAATGGCCCAAGCCAACCGTGTGAAGTGCGGAAAATCTGCATAAATAGGTGGAGTAAGAGCAATATGTAAACCAGGGTAAAGGATCATACCTCTACTCGGTAAGGGGCTCGTCTCCACAATAATATCCTCTAGGGTGATCTTCTTCAGCTTCTTCTCATCTTCTCTCTTCCTCTTTGTGGCAAGTGATGAAGTCCTTGGCTTCCAAGCCAGTAGTCCCTCAAAGGGATCCACTCTAGTGTGCATCACTTCCATAACCTCAACCTTTTTGGCAACCCTCTTTACACTTCTTCTTTTTGCAACTGCCTCTTGAAAGGCTTAAAAATCTTGAACTTAACTTCTTTCTCTTGCACTTGGAGCTTCAAGGTCCCTTGGACCATATCAATAACGCCCTTTCCCGTAGCTAGGAATGGCCTTCCAAGTAAGATAGAGTGCTTGTTGGCTTTGTGGGAGGAGTCTTCAAC
>JAOYMZ010039365.1:0-15408 GCA_025802335.1 Pinguicula primuliflora | reverse complement strand
TGTATATTAAATAACTAATCTTTTATTTTTGTAGGGATGAATTAGGGACAAAGTGTTGGGACATGTAGCATTATTCTTGAAAAAATGCATTTGAAGAGCATTTGTAATTGGGTTTCATACGTTCTGGCCTGTCTCTGCTTTGCCTGTGGGGAATTTCAGACTCGTTGGATTGGATTTGGAAGCGTCTGCTAACTGTTTGAAAGACTTCGGTTCGGCATCCTTGACTGTTTGGAGGCTCAGGCTCCGCCCTTGAAGTTGATTGTTTCGGTTCTGTTCTACTTCTATCTCTGGACGGGGCCGTCCGTAAGTTTTTTTATGTTTGGGCTAGGCTATAAATTTTTCAAAAAAAAAAATTGGGGGACTGAAAATTAGGCCCAGGCTCCGCCATTGGTGAATGGCCCACAGTTCGGCCGTTATGACCGAGCAAAGGTCCAGACGGGTAGAAAATCCTTTTCACCAAGCAGATTTACGGTCCAGGATAGCACCTCCACACGCAACAGTCTTGAGCTTTGGATTGACTGATGCATCCACTGTGACAGAATAGTACCCACGAGGCTCGTAGATGGCTTGTCTCCCCTGCGGAAGAGACGACGTGTTGTGTGGGGACAACCAGAGCCTCTGCTGTAAGTAGCTTCTGCTTTAGGAAATAGGCTTGAGACTCATTGAAGAATGCTTGAATAGTGTGGGCAAGAGCGACCTCCGACGGGGTTTTGTCCTGGAAAAGTTATTCATTATGATTGACCCACATTTCTAGCAGGTGGTAGCGAAGAAATCCTGCCAAACAAGGGAAGGGTTAAAGGTAATAAGAAAGCCAGCAACCCATACTGAGAAAGAAGTAGTAAGAAAGAAAGAAGCTGGTAAGTCCCTGCAAACCCAGTGCGAGATACACTTGCTTCTGGCACAATCTCTCAATAGATGAAGTAGTGTCTCCGGTGAGTGGCAAACATGGCCATTCGGGACCTCAGCGACTCGCCGTCGAAAACGGGTTTCATTTTTCCACACAACATCATTCAAGCCCCTCCAGAAAAAGACCTCGAATACAAATTCTAATGAACTAAACTATTTGAATTTCTCATTTCTTCACCGGCTTCGGAAGAAATATTCTTTTTTAGGATGGTTATGTCTCAATCTCGCCAAGCCCTCATAGTCATAGCCTATACGCTACTCGGTCACACTCGGTTCTGTTTGAATTCCCACTTAGAACAATTATATGAACACTTAGGTGAGCACCTAAGTGGCATAGACACTAGGGAGCTCATTAACGTCCAATGTACACTTATCCTTTTCTCTTTTTTTTTTTTTTTTTTCATTTTCTTTATTTGTCCATCAAGAAAATGATTTGAAAAACATGGACAAAGCGCGAAAACTCAAAACCAAAATTTAAAAGCGACTTCTCTCTCTCTCTCTCTGACAGAAACACACTGGCCTACTATACTGCGATCGGAAGGGTGAGATTCTCGAACTACATTATGTGTTTTGTTAGTTTCTGCATCGTGTGATGCATCTAAGTTTGAATTTGAACTTGACATGAAGTTGATTTAATGCTGCACCTGCAACTTACATCACACACAATATCCTTCGTGCATGCGAGTTCGGTTGCTTCTTCGATCTCGATGCAGCATCGGCAGTTTTGATCTCAAAAGTGTAAATGAATGGCCTATATTTATCTAATTTGAACTGTATCATGCTGAAACTTGGGTTAATCTCGTATTATCTTCTGAATTTTGGTTTCGACGAACAAATTTAGGTTTAACGTTGTGTTTTATACGCGTTTTATCTTGATGGACTAGTTCGTTTAAAAATTTCTATTTCTGGTGAGTGTTTTCCTGTTTTGTTGTAATATCTAACATTGAGTGGTGCTTTATTGACTAGTTGGGATTTCAAATTCTTGGAGGAGTACGTTTAAACACCGTGAAGATTTAGCTTGAATTCGAGGAACATCTGGGGACAGGTTAATATGGTGAATGGAAAAGTAACTTCAAGAGTGAGTACTCAGAAAGCAGCCTTTGAGCTGAAGCAGCGTATTGTTCTCGCACTTAGCAAGGTTGCTGATAGAGACACTTACAATGTTGGAGTGAAGGAGCTTGAGAAAATAATTGATTGCTTAGTGCCAGATGGCGTTGCAACACTGCTGTCATGCATATTGGACACAGATGGTGAGAAGAAAAGTGCAGTTCGGAAAGAATGTATCCGTCTAATGGGTACTCTGGCAACACTCCATGGAGCACTAATTGGACCTTATCTTGGAAAGATGGTAGCTAGCATTGTTAAGCGACTAAAGGATTCGGATTCCATTGTAAGAGATGCATGTGTGGAAACAACTGCGGTCTTGGCTTCTAAACTTAGTAGTTACAGAACTGAAACTGATGGTATTTTCGTTGCATTAGTTAGACCTCTTTTTGAAGCCCTTGGTGAGCAGAACAAGCAATTGCAATATGGTTCGGCTTTGTGTTTGTCACGGGTGATTGACACAATTCACGACCCTCCTCCACTCGTTTTGCAGAAAATGTTGGAGAGAACTGTTAAGTTGCTTAAAAGTCCACATTTCATGGCAAAACCAGCCGTAATTGAGTTGAACAGAAGTATAATTCTGGTTAGTCTATATCTTGAGCCGTCTATGGCTTCTTTTACATCGTTCTTTGTCTAATGGCGCGATATTCCCTCTATTTTCCGAATGTTTCAGGCTGGTGGTGCTCCAACTCGTAGTTCTTTAACTACTGCACTGAAGAGCATTCAGGAATTATTGAAGAATAATGACTGGACAACTCGTAAATCTGCTTGTGCAGCATTAGGAGATATTGCTTCTTGTGGTGCAGCATGCTTAGTTTCGTATCGGACTTCCTGTATACAGGACCTTGAATCATGTCGTTTTGACAAGGTTTTCATGTTATTCAGTGATTCATTTCTCCTGAAGTTGTACATCCTAAATGCTTGATTTGAAATTTCCTATTTACTCACATATAGGTGAAACCAGTCAGGGATATAGCTTTGCAGGCCTTGCAGCTTTGGCGAGATCTCCATGGGGCCAATTCACCTGAACCGTCTGAAGCCGTTTCTTCTGTCAAAGGTATTCTGACAAATCCATCTTTTTCTTGCATGGGCATTTAGAGTCAAAGATGGAGTCTGACATTATCCTAGAAGCGTGTCCATTATTTTTAGTGCATCATGTTCCTTGTTCTTTCTTTTCCTTTGCCAATCACTTTTGAATTTTATGCTGTATGTCCTACACAGCTCGTAGCTGTAAGTGTATATGCGTCCTTGTAACACAATCGAATGATGTTGTAATGAACTTTATATCATGCTGTCATCCTGAGCTGTGGAAGCTGTTGCTATTTGCTTGAAAATTATTTACCTACTGCAGAAACATCTTACAGAGGTGATTATGGTGATATTACGAGTGCCAGCGAGTTAAAGTTGAAGGACGATACATTCATGAAATCTGAGTGTGAATTGGATACAAAAAAGGTTCCTCTCACTTCACGAAAATCAGGAAGAACGTACAGTGAGAATTCTCAAAATTCTGGAACATATGACTGGCAAGTAGAAATTGCAATACCAAAGAGTCACAAGTTTCCTGTTACAGAGAATCAGAATGACGAATCTGAGGGTAGTTCAGTTACCAAGAGATGTGATCAAATAAAATTTGAAGGGAGAAGAGCTATTATTGGATATAAATATATACAGGCGGATGAAAGACATGATTGCTCCTGGGATTCCAATCCTTTTACGAAAACAATCCAATCAGAAGTTGTATCAGCTACATCTGATGCCTGCAGTGACCCTTTGGTAATGTCAACTGGAAGCAACCAAAGATCTGCAGTTGATGAAATTGGCCTTGAGGAGCAAAGAAACTCGGCTAAGATCCACGACCGGAGAAGCTTGGACTCAACTGTTACTGAATCAACTTCACTCCCGGTTCATGGATTCTATTCACAAGCAGAAAAAGATATCGAGTTAATCAGAAAGCACCTTTTGGAGATCGAATGTAAGCAATCAAGTTTGCTCGAAATGCTAAAGGTAATGCTTTTAATTTGTTACTTGCTGCATTTTTTGATGAATTTCGCAGTTAACAATTCAGGAAATGAATCTTTGATTTTCAGAACCTGTCTGATCTGATGTACTTCTAACCTGCAATTGCATGGTATAGTCTTAATGAATTGATTTAAAATCAGGGACGGAATCGTCTGATGTGCTATACCAAGGAAAATGAGATTTTTTGCAACTAATTAGACCACCAAAAGACTTAAATGCGGGACGCCCGCATCTCAAGATTTATTTCTCCGATCATGTCCGTATAGGGGATTCCTCTAGTCTCGCTTCAAGGCTTCATTTTCATAAATAATTCCAACTAACCGAATGGAACTTGTGTTCCATTTCAGGCCTTCACTACTTCCATAATGGATAGTGTCTCTGTTGTCCAGTTGAAGGTCTCAAATCTTGAGCTTGTGGTTGATAAGATGGCACAGGAACTTGTCCAAGGCGGTAGGTATCCAGCAGAATCATTTGCTACCAAAATTGTCAAGAGAAGTCCTAGCATTGGCTCCCCAAGACTTTCAATCAGCACGACTTGCCTGTCTGTTAAGAGCAGTAAACAACCATTACTACAGCCAACTAAGCAAGCTGGCTTGTGGGTGGAGAACAACTCAACAAGGAGTAGATCAAACAGTTACTTGAAACAAAACTCCGACACATGGGAAGATATCACATCTAATCCGAGCAAAAGTCCGTTGGGGAAGGGAAGTACACGCTTTAACCCAGAAATTCGTGAAGATCAATTGAGAAAGAAATGCATAGTAGATTCAGGTCCTCGTGCTAAGGTCAGATTGAATAATTTGGCTGCTAAAGATTGCCCCCGGAGTGTTGTGAAAGATTATTTGTCTGATGGGAACCTGGAATCAGCCTATGTAGAAGCTTTAAATTCAAGGGATGAACTCCTTTTGATCGAACTTCTTGATAGAACGGGGCCTGTTCATCTATCTGAAAGGACGGCGAGTGATCTGTTGAGCACTTTGGCTCTGTACTTAACCGAACAAAGATTTTTGAACTCCATAATTCCTTGGTTACAGCAGGCAAGTCCTTCATTCATTTCTTTTTTTTTTCTTCCTCAGTTATTAAACGCTGATAATTTCTCCATGCATCACTTACAATATCTGTTCTCCCTCAGCTTGTGGACATTTGCAAGATCCGTGGATCTTCTTACCTGATGCTCCCAACCAATGCCAAGCAAGACCTCTTACTCGGGATCCAAGAAGCTTCTAAATTGCGGGGGCAAAGTCCTTCCGAAAGAAATTGTTTTACTGAAATAGGGAAAGCATTGCATCAACTATGGGGTTAGACATACTTTTTTTTTTTTTCATGTTTCCACAGTTCAGAGTGACTGTCACGAGAGGGTTTCAATTTCCAAATTCTGTGGAGCTCGTTATTTGTATAATCTACCATCTTATTCTTGAATGACTGGATCGAAATATGGATTTGTTCCGTGGTTTGTTAGCTTATTGAGAAGGTTCCAAAGAGTCAAAAGCTATCAATATGAGTAACGTCACTTGACCTCGACACGGATGACAGCATCGGGATGCAGCTAATAAGGCTTTCACTTGCTCATTGATGTATCGACAATACCCATGGCTCCTTAAAACAACTGGCAGAGGCCATCTGGACCTACTTTAAGGATATGACTGGTTTCTAGTTGGAATATTATTATATCTTCATCTCAGGTGTGGCTCATCTGGAGATGGATCCTAAAGATAGCACACTTTTGGTCCTGCCACAAGCTTGCTAGTTCTTTACTGGGTCAACTTTTCTTTCACTCTCACTTTGAGTTGTTTTCTGTTATCCTCCTTTGAACATTCGAAGAGGGCGACACTCCCACAGTCACTGGGGTGCATGATTGATGATTCCCTCTTGCTTGCTCATTTCCTGTGCCACAACGGATTCAAGAATCTCAACTGCTCGATTCATTTCAGGCCTGCCTCTGGGGTTTTGGCTGAGACACTGGTATGTTAAATTTGCCACCTTCATAAGATTGTTACTGGAGTATTGCCCCTCGATTCTAGGATCCATAATTCTCAGGAGCTTATTGCTGCGAGTCAGGAGAGGACGTGCCCACTCCACCAGGTTGTACTCCCGGCTAGGTTTGCTATTGTCCATAGCTCGACGACCGATGAGCATCTCCAGCAAAACGACTCCAAAGCCATAAACATCACTTCTTGCAGTTAAATGCCCTGCATCATACTGTTCAGTCAGTGTAAATAGTCATGAAGAACTAACTATTTGTGATGGCAATAGAGGACTTAAAAAACAAGTTTGCAATAAACAACTTACCAGTCATGATATACTCAGGAGCAGCGTAACCATAAGTACCCATCACCCGTGTTGACACATGAGTCTGATCTCCAGTTGGCCCAACCCGTGCCAACCCAAAGTCGGATAGTTTTGCGTTGAAATCCTGCTGGTTTTATCCACACTTTTAGGTTTAGTCACTCACTGTATGGTTAGATGTGCAGAGCCTTTTTTTTTCTTTCTTTCAAGTTTCTGACTAAGGAGATGAATTATATGTGCAATTTTAAGTACAAAAAGAAAAAGAGAAAAAAAAAAAAAAAACACTAACCCTGTCCAGCAAGATATTGGAAGTCTTGAAATCCCTATATATAATAGGTTCCTTCACACCGTGAAGGAAAGCCAGGCCTTTTGCAGTATCATAAGCAATTTTCAATCTTTTATGCCATGTTAAAATATCACGTACTCCTACACGAAAAGAAAGGAGGATGGGCAATGTGAAGCACAGGCAAGGCAATGAAGGGGGGTAGGGTAGGGTAGGGTAAGGAATTGTTAACATACTTGAGAAGAGTTGTTTGTCCAAACTCCCAGATGCCATATATTCGTATACCAGCATCCTGTGGTCGCCCTCGCAGCTATAACCAATAAGTTTCACAAGGTTGGGGTGTCGAAGCTGCCCCAGATAATTAACTTCTGCCTACAATTATAATTTGCTTTAAAGATTCAAAGTAGTAATATTCCAAGTTCCAACTCCAGTCATTCAATCGCAGATTCACAGTAAAGACAAAGAAGTTTACTTTACCAGCCATTCTCTGTTCCCTTGCAGACCCTCAGAATCAAGTACTTTAATTGCAACCTTGATTGTCTTCTTATACCCATTCCGCACATTCTCATCTAGAACACCTTTATAGACAATGCCGAAACCACCGTCACCAATTACCTGATCCGAGCGGAAGTTGTTTGTGGCCACCTTCATCTCTTCATGCGTGAAGATGTCAAGATTGCCATTCGCTGAAGTTCGACGTAAATCTTGTATGTTGTCAAGAAATAGCACAACTGTCTTCGAATTGACGGAGCCTGATGAATCGCCATATACACCTGGAGCCGGAGCTGGAGCTGGAGGAGATGATCAACAACACAACAGGTTGTCCAATACAATACATGCGTTAAAAAAGACACAAAATTTTATAAATGTATCTATCTGCATTAGGTTAGGAGGACTAGTAGGATCAGGCAACTACAACTACCATACCACTGCCAGACAATGAAGTTAATAATTAAATCCATTCAATTCCAAGTTCCAGCCAACATTCATAGTTCCACTCCAGTGATACAAAGAAGAGAAACAAACGGTGCAATGCAAGCATTACCTTATACCTACCTGGTTTAACACTTGCAGATTTGCACTCATTCATCTCCTGCTCCAGTCCATCTTCTTCAACACTGACGCAAGAGCCCATTTTTCCTTATCAACTCAACTCAGCTCAGCTCCCCCAGATTTCTAATAACTAATCCGGGTGGAATGAAGACAATCACTACTCCGGGTGGAATGGAATGGAACTTGCAGAATTTTGGCTAATCGTAGGAGAAAACACTTTGGACAGTAGAATTAGATGAGTGGAGAAGAACGTTGAGAAGAGCATGACGTTCTAGACTTGTAGTCTCCCCTTTTTTAATGTAGCCAATGAATCATCTCTCAGATATCTAAAAGATGAATTATTATTATTATTGATTGATCAGTCAAACAAAATTATCTGGAGGAAGTTTCCAGGAACGGACAAGATGATGGGCTCATCATGCAAAGTCAGCTTTTTCATCAACCAACTTTATACCAACCAAAATACCAAAAATAATCTTGTCTGGATTTATACATACAGATACAGTCAAATCCCTTGGTGCTCGTTTCACTTGTCGCAATTCCAATTTGCAATCCCATTCCCAACCTACTCATGCAAATCTTGACTTTGTACTACTTGGTAAGGGTTGACCTGGACTTTTACGCGTTTTGTACCCAGGCAGGCTTCAACGCGGGTCCGATTCATTACAGTTTATTATAAGGAGTTATTTTGTTGGTGTTCGACAGTAGGACATAATTTTAAAAAAAAAACAGTAGGACAATGATGTCATGCCTTTAAATGGGAGAAAGAAAGGAGCAGAAGAAAATAGGATTTTTGTTTTTTTGGTTTTGCTATTAATTTTATAAACACACTTCAGATAGTCGAAATTGTTGAGAAAACGTGATGTAAGAAACGTGGTGCAAAGGGACAAGGGAAGTTTTCGAAAAGATCTCATCCGAAACCTATCTTATCCCATGATACCATCTTAAACGGGACTCTCGGGTAGTGGAGATTTGTGAGATTCAATGTTGTAATCTCTATATAAACATATGTGCAAAACAAGGAGAGATCATCAAAAAAAAAAGAAGAAAATGATCTCTCTCGTAGAGTAGGGAATTCCCGAATCACGTAAAATTCTTGCGTTCTTATCCCACACCACAAACAATCTACAACCAAACATGATATCGGAGCAGGTTTGAGAACCGTTTCCTCATCTACCAGCGAAGAATGACTGGCGAAGGACAAGGAAGTGGCTAGCGGCCAACTGATACCCCAAACAGAGGTTCAAAAATTCTTGAATCAAGAGTTCAACAGATTTCTGGAGTCTCAGACAGAATCAAAATCATCTAAGGAAAACGAAGATTCATCAGTCATCATAGACATCAAACTTGACCACAACAATTATGTATTGTGGGCTCGAAAAATGGAGTTGGCGATTATCTCAAAGGATCGCCTGGAATATCTCACCGGCAACGCCAAGGAGCCACCAAAGGACAGCCCAGATTACAAAGAGTGGCGGAAACGAGACACCCAAGTGTTCCAGTGGGTCACAAAATCCATTGACCGTATTAGATTCACATATTTAGAAGAGGAGAATTCTCTTTTCCTTTCTTATTTCTCTAGTATGCCATGTACAATATTTATAGAGTACATTCATACTTGTTACTGTTCCAAGACACGTTTGCTACTGTTTCTAACCATCCCTGCTACTATTACTTTACATGCTTGTTATTAATGCTCATTGACTAACACTCCCCCTCAAGTTGGGTAATGGGATGTCTAATGCCCAACTTGTGTAGCGAGTCATGGAATGCCCGTCCAGCAACTGCTTTAGTTAGAATGTCGGTCAAAGTCTCATAATCCACTGGATTAGGAGAAATACGTACCTGGATATCCGAAGAGAGAGGACTATGTGACGTGTGCTGAGGAGACGGAGCATGAGATGGGGCATGTACATTCAAATCCATAATTAGTACCTTGATAGAAGGAAGATCTATCCAATCTAGTGAGTCACCTCCTGGAATCTCCCCCTGTGAACTGGATTGGATTGAATGATAGAAAATTTTTGATTCCACAAAATCACAATGCAGAGTGGTGAAAACTTGCTTTGAAATAGGATCGTAGCACCGGTACCCCTTCTGATTAACTCCGTAGCCAACAAACACATACTTCACGGCACAAGCTTCAAGTTTGGTCTAGTGAATCTTCGGTATATGGACGAATACCGAACAGCCAAATACTCTAGGAGATATGGTAAGATACGACGGAACTCGGGTGTATGTAGATAGAGCTTGGAGTGGAGTCTTTAATTGTAGCCCTTTGGTAGGAAGATGGTTCACAAGATACTTTGCCATTGCAACGGCTTCGGGCCAGAATTCCGCCGGTACCTTTGAATCTAGCATGAGTGCACGGGTGATTTCCAATAATACTCGATTTTTCCGTTCTGCAACTCCGTTTTGCTCCGGTGTGTATGGACACATTGTTTGATGAATCAAGTCTTGTTCCAAGAAAAAATTGGATAACGTTTTATTGACGAATTCTCCTCCGTTATCTGTACGAAATATTTTTATACGAGCTCCAAATTGATTTAGAATCATCCGATAAAACAATAAAACCTTTCCCTGCACGTCAGACTTCTGTTTTAAGAAATAAATCCAACACATACGCGTGCAATCATCCACAAATAATAGGAAACACCGAAATCCATTTCCTCCCAAGACAGGGGCAGGCCCCAAACATCAGCATGAATAAGTCCAATCGGAGTTTCAGACGAGACATACTACTTGGAAACGAAGCACGATGAGTTTTAGCCCGTGGACAAGACTCACACTGAATTGGAAAACATTTTAACTTAGGAAACAAATGCTTAAGATAACTGTCAGATGGACGACCCAAACGTTTATGCCATAAATGTCCCTTCTGATCTGAGCTTACTGCCAACGAACTCCCACGAGCTACTTCATCAACATAGTACAGCCCGTCTCTCTCAGTACCACGCCCATTAATTTCCCTCATCCGGATATCCTGCAACATACAGAAGGACGGATACATTAGAACAATGCAGTTTAGTTCTTTCGTAACATGGGTGATGGAGAGCAATTTATGAGACAGTGCAGGTACGTGTAGACAATTAGATAACTTAAGTGTTGGTGTTATCTCAATTGTTCTACTAGTGGCCACGGGTAATAGCTCTCCATTTGCTGTTTGAATTAATTTTTTCTTGGGAGCCTGCACTTTCTGAATGTCAGAAATATCATAAGTAACAGTATCGGTGGCCCCGCAATCAAAAACCCACTTATCCGACTTCTGATTTTCACTAAGTAAAGCATGAGATACTGTATTTTTATCAAAACTGCCATCTGGGAAACATTTTGATCCATTCTGGCCCATGTAGGTGGGCCTATTCTGTCCACCAGAATTAATTTCTTCCCATCTGTCGGCCCAAATTTTTTCTGCCATTTATTCTGTCCACCAGAATGCAGTTTATTCTGGCCCAAATCAATTTTTTTCCCATCTGTCGGCCTGGCCCATTCTTGACTTCCACTCGGCATGTAAAAATCGAAAAATATCTATCTGGCCCGACACTATAATTCAAACCCTTCATACCTAAGCCTGATCTAGACGGTTCTCCACAATGCAAGCTCCCCTCTTCATACACATTCACATGCCGTTTCTCCGGATTCTGGAACGATGGTCTCCGGTGGTCATTCTCTGACCAGTCTCGACTTACTCCGATTGTGGCGACAGTCTCTGGCTCATTCTCATCATCCAATCCTGCGCCCATGGCAACAGACGCGCGACGAGGCCAGTTGCCAGGAGATCGTCGGCCATGGTTGCATCTTCCTCCGACGACCCGGTAGCATTCGCATCGGATGTGGCCTTGAATACCACAATTGTCGCAAAATCTTGTCTCGCCAGAATGATGAATTTCCCCTAGATTTGGATGTTTCTGACCGGTCAATGTGTCCGCCGCCGTGTGGGAAGGTAGCCGGCGAGCGATGGAGGGTCGAGGGTTGCGTGGTCGGAGATGCTTCACCAGATCTGTAATGGACGCCACCAGCATTTCGGGTTGGGAGTTCATCATTCGGATCGATGGTTAATCTGTTTCCATTTCCTCCTGATCCTATTCCAGTGCCCATTTGTTGAAGGCTCAACCCTGACCCGAGTCCAGATCCGGGAATTATTCCTATCTCGAATTTCTGCCCCGGTCCAAGAATATGCCGCCGAGCAGCCTCCTGTCGGATGATGCCATACGCTTCATCCATATCGGGTAGTTTCTTTTCTCATAAGATATCTTGGATAATGTCTCCGAATACTTCATCCAAGCCTGATAAAAATTTGGACAAGCGATGCTCGTTTTGCAGGTTGTTGAAACGCAGGATATCCGCCGGGTCTGTCATTGGATTTGGGCATCTCCTGTCAACCTCCATCCACAGATTCCGACTCTGGCTGTAGTATTCCTCAATTGACATATCTTGCTGCTTTAGATTGTCAGCCCGAGTGGTAAGCGCATATATTTGCAAGTTATCTTCTCCAGACAGGTACGTCTTCGCGAGTCCTAGCCACAATTCTCTTGTTGTCGGGAAATTCATGTACTGTCTTCGAATACTTTTATCAATGTTCTTGGTGATCCATTCGTAGACTTGCAGGTCCTTTCCCCACCAAGCCGGATAACCCGGTTTGCCTTCCTTCAGTGGCGGAGGTTCCCCCGTGATGTGATTGATCCTCCCCATGCCGCTGATGGCCATCTCAATGCTTCGTTTCCACATAATGTAATGCTGGTTGTCTAATGGGACATCCAGAATTATATCCGCTTTGTAGCCGTTCCCAGCTTGCCCCTCGATTACGACCAACTGGTCATTTTTCTTTTCCATGAGCGACTTCAGTTGCTCGCTTAGAATCTTGGCTGCCTCTGCGAGTGCGGCCGATTCTGTCATTGTTTTGTCCCTCCGGTAGATGACGAAAGATTGGGAATCCGTTAGTTTCCCAGCTCTGATACCATATTACTTGATAGTGTTGATTTATGAACACACACAAGAACACAAGATTTACGTGGTTTGGCTATGTCTACGTTCACGGGAAGAATTCTTCCACTTGTTTTCCTTCCTTCTTTTTCTCACACCTTCCACTTATGTTATGTACATCATTTTATAGACAATACAACATTTATGACTTGTACTATTCACACACCACGTTTGCACTGTTCACACACCACGTTTGCACTGTTCACACACCACGTTTGCATTTATGCTTGCCTTGACTTTCATGAGTTGCTACTGTTTTGTTTCATGCTTCCCATTGAATGCCCCTTTTTGGCTAACACTCCCGCTCTTTGAAAAAATCGAGCATCATTAAAAACCTTAATTTCGGTAGTTAACTACGACCGTCCTTCGAAAGGCATATATATCACTAATCGACCCTCTGAAGAGTGGTATTTTATGGGGGCATTTGCAAAAGTAACCTTATGAGAAATCTGTTTTTAAAAAGTAACCTTTTAAAAAAAAATTGTAAATGTAATCTTCATCTTTAAAAATAAATCAAAAATCGAATATATTTTAATTTAGCATAATACTAAACTGTCAACTAACGTAATAACACTCATTCCTGTCATCCCCAACCACCGTTACGGTTTTCCGATCATCGGAAAATACAAATCAACATTTTTCTTCTATTCTAGGCTCAATTTTTCCGGAAACACATTAAAAGGGATTGAGGGAGACGGAGAGACCGAGAGCATCAATAGGCGCAGCGTGAATAGGGCAGATCTAATCCGTGTTCTATTTTTGAAGGTGCGTTTGATTCTGAATTTTAGCTGATTTATAGACACGATTATTTAGTTCTCGGTATGGATCATGCATTTTTGTGTGAGAATTTCAGTTCCGTGATCCGAACGTTCTTTCTATGAGTTAATTCAGTAGATTTGTTGTCAAGAATATAGGCTGTGGCCTGCGTTCGGTCACCCGACACCTTGTAGTCGTGATTGCCGTACTTGGTCGAGTAACCCGACTCCATGATCTAATCCGTGTTCCATTTTTGAAGGTGCGTTTCATTCTGAATTCTTGCTGATCTATGGACAGGATTATTTAGTTCTCGGTATAGGTCATGCATTTTTGTGCGAGAATCTCAATTTCGTGATCCGAACGTTCATTCTCTGGATTAATTCAGTCGATTTGTGGTCAAGAGACAAGAATACAGGCCATGGCCTGCATTCGATCACCCGACAACTGTAGTCATGATTACCGTGCTTGGTCGAGTAACTCGACTCCTTGATTCTACGTATTTATATTATATACGCTGCTCTGTTTTCTATTATTTGCAGATGAAGCAGACTTTATTTTATAAGATTGTAAATCTTGATGAAGTAAAGGATATTCCGGAGCTTATAGGAACAGGCATCGCCTGTAGTTTGAGAGCTGTTCAAATCGAGGAGAACATATCGATCGCATCTTTATTAGATCTCATTTACACTAGATATAGTCTTAGTAGAGATACAATAGATTTAATTTTGCAGTACAATCCCAAAAGAAAGTTCTACCATGCAGCAGAGTTTACCATTTTCCTGCGTGATGACGGTGATGTTGTGAAATTTTTAAACCTACGTGAAAATGGGGATTCAATGAGACACACCTTAGAAGTTGTTTTGCGCCCAAAGGGAGTAGCAGAATGCACGCAGGCTGGTTCCAAGGTTATGCCGAGACATGAGTCTGTGACAATTGATGTGGCAACGGATGAGACCAAAGCTAACGGACTGATTGCATGTCAGCTCAACGTAAACGAGACAGAAGTCGGGATGAACATTCAGGCCAAGTCACCTTATGTAGATGTGTTTGCAGTAGCAAATGAATCTAACACAAGATCACATAGTCTTAACTCGCCGATGCCAGACTTCACAAGGATGCATGATGAGGTAGAATTTCGCGGTATACATCTCCATGTCGTTCCCATCAATGCACTTTTTCCTCCCCCAAAGGTTCATGCCAAGAAGAGAGAAAAGCAAATTTCTCCCCATTCAACATCGAAAGGTGAAGCAACAATGAAACGCAAGAATCGCTGTCGGAAGTGCGGTGTTCTTGGACACTATACGAAGACATGCAACAGCTGATATGTTGATAAGGAAAGCGAAATTACAAGTGGATGGCGGGAGTGAGAGCTGCAGCCTATAGTTCGTATCGTACCCTTTTCAACTTTTCATTTGCATGCTGAACATTTGATTGAGACTTGAGAATAATGATTCAGTTGTATTCATTTCATCTATGTAGTTGTTAATTCATTTGTATTCATTGCTTAATCATAATCTATTCATTAGCATATTCATGTTCTATAGTATAATCCAGCACTTCCAATATGTCGGGTATAATGCGACCTACGAGTAAAGCGAGAACCTACACGGTGATTCCAGATACTGCTTTTGGGCTGGGCTTCAGCCATTGTCCCTTTAGTCGCCCTTTAAGCTTGACAATAATTATATATTAAATTACAACTGACCTCGGAAATTTGCGAATATTCCGAAAGAGGCATTTGTGCTCCAACTATACTGTAATTAGCACAGCATTCGCTGTTTTTTTATAAGTAAGCAGCAGCAACCGCTGTTCTAATCACGTCTGATGGTAATATCGCGACTCATCGTAGTTATTCCGGAAGTATTATTCCGAAAACTATCATGTAATAAGTATATAATCCGTTGCTCTAATCACGTCGGTAATACGTGGTAAATCTAGACACACCGTCGGTCACTAAACATTTAACAATAAACAACCCACCACAACTTTGTTATACCATAATTAAATATCCCGTA
>JAOYMZ010039354.1:0-15413 GCA_025802335.1 Pinguicula primuliflora | reverse complement strand
CTGATTTGCACAAAGAACCATGTTTTTAGCGGAGTCCTATGCCTCCTCCAGCCATGGAAATATTTTCCAATCACCTTATAACTAGGCCTCTTCTGAATGATATGCCAGTACTCAGCTACATTTGGTCTCGTGGCAATATATTTCTCCTACAAATTCATCATTGCCAGTCGACTCAAGACAGGAATATAAACACAATATCTGCAAGGTGAACTCTTCTCCAACTAGGTAAGTTGTCTCACTTAGTTTCCTTTCAGCTTCGTCAAGAATCCTCTCAAGTTGTTCATCACTCGCTCTCAGAATGTCTAGGTCTTTCAGTTCTTCTTCTGTTTCGTATTCTTCTTTTAGCTTACAGTGGTAAGCGCTAGCCAGTTCCGGCCTTTCCGCCATCCGGGCTATGATCACGCGCCGTAGGAATTCAGAGACAGAGGAACGATATTTGGATGGAATGTGAAAGAGGGTGAAGAACTTGGAATTCCACTGTTGTATTATGTAAATCCATTCAATTACTTCTGCATTTCTTAGAGTAGACTAATCACCTCCAGATGAGATCGATGCTATCCTCTCTATGTACTTATATATATTTGTAAATTTTGAGTTGGTTCATTTATGAATCCAAAATCAAGTATAAACAATCAACGCCCGAGTTGATTTGAGACCTACTTGATGATTTTTATGGTGTTGTGCAACACAATGGATCCATTCTGGAAGACAGGAAAGTTTGGCACTTGGATTCATCCTGAAGAAACTGGAATCAAAGTTCTTGCGATATCCGTTCGAGAAAGCGGTCACTTAGCACGTCTAGGTGTTGGGCAATCGCATTTCACCCTGTCCGAATGCCGCCTAAGTACCCACTTAGGGGCTTAAGCGGGCGCCTAGGCCACCTAGGCGCTAGGTGGGCCCTTACCGCCCAATATTTTTTTTGAACACCGGATATGATTGATTGGTGTATAATCAATGTTTTTCTTTTCCAGTGCCAGCCTCGCTTTCTGGCTGTCCAACGAATATGGATGATGATACAACTACATTGTTTGTACATCAGCTTTTCACACATTCATTCGCAGTCTCGTTTTACCTGCAACAACACAGAGGAAACATTAACATGACATGTTTTCTTCCTGTAGATTCTTCTAAACATTATACACTCCTCAGATACTCAAGTAGAAAGAAAGTGAAGTTAATAAACATGGCATCACTCAATATGAGATGATAAAAAGGTTTGAAACTGAAACATATGATCTCAGACAACTTTTGGTACTGAAAAACATGATCCCAGACAACATGGTTAACTATTTAAATCAAACTGCTTCTCTCAGCTCTGTTTGCCAGACCAAACATGGTAGCACAATATGAGCTTTCTCATATTCCCAACAACTTCCATGAACATGCTCATATAGAAGAAGAGAATGCCAGTAACAACTAACTAGTTTTTAACTCCAAAACAATCACAACCAAGATAAGCCAGTAAACAACGTATTTGCCAAGAATAAACAGGGGAAACCACCAGCAAACAATAGTCTCTTCTTCGGAGAGATCTCATGGTTCTAATGAGAATTTAAATCTTTGTATCATTTATCAAAATCTTCACAGTACGTAAATAACAATTTGAGTTTACACTCATATTACCATAATTTCGTATCTCATTGCTCAAAAACTATGGAACAAAAGCTTGCCGACAATTAGTTAGCACTTTTATGCGGTGTCCCGAATTTGCTCTTGGCTCCTAATTTCAAACAATACATTGAAAGTAAACTAATTAGAACAATGATACTAAAAATGATAATATGAAAAAGTAAAACGAAAAAGGACAAATCCTTTAATATTTCTCTAGGTTCTCATCATCACAATCACTTATTGGATCATCTTTGTTGATGGCTTTTGTCTTCTAAAGCACAAATGGTCAAAGTTTCGTGCTCATAACGTGTATAAAATATATGGAATAAGTGTATAAATATATGAAAAACAATAAAATATAGAAAAAAACACAGAGGGAAGATTTCATTCATTTCTAGTGTTTCTTACATCAATATGGATGCCACTATAGACACAAGTACATACATTTCCGGATGAGCAATATTAAATGAAGATATATGAATACATGAGATTCATGTATATATTAAGGAAGGAGATACATGACTAGGAAGATAAATACATTAAAAGAAGTTTAAAAAGTTCATCATATACCATGGATATTCATAATATTCATAACAGAAATGACAATTATATCTATTTTCCTCTGGATCTAGGACATTTTTGTTTCTTCTTTCAAATTGACTTGGTCGTTTCTTATGATTCTTCGTAATTCGAGTGCAACGAACAGAGATTTTTTCTTCGTTTCTTCTAGTTCATTCTAAAGGAGTTGGGAAGAATGTTTTCATCAGTGTTCGAGAAGTCGGCCGCCCCGGCGCCAGGGCGGCGGACTAGTCGGCCTACTTCTCATTGGCGCCCCGTTTTTGGCCAATTCGGCATGGCTGGGCGGTCCGTGCACCGAGTCGGCCGTCTGGGCCGATTAGTTGGCTGCCACCGTGTTTTTTGGCCCAAAACGGGCCTGTGATTGGGCTTCTTTAAAAAAAAAATTGTCCCTCTTCACTATTAAACAGCCCATATCATAACACAGCCCATATAATAACACAGCCCATATCATAACACAGCCCATATCATAACACAGCCTTATTGAGTCAAGACGTTTCTGTTTTCGCTTCTCTAATCTAGCAAGGGAATATTTTCAACAATCAAATCAAGCACTTTCTGGATTTCTCTTCTTCATCTATTGATCCATTTTCGGGTGAAGCAAACTACATAGATGATTCTGTTTTACTAGTATCCATAATCATAAGAGAAATCGGACATTCCCACCATAGCCGTCACCACTTGTGAGACCAAGAAAAATCCCCCTCCCAGTAGAACAATCACAAGAATCGCAGAAATGGGATTCTTCAGAAGATCCACAAGCGGCTCCAAAAGAGCATAAATCACACCAGTACTCACCGTCAATGCATAAAGACTGTATCTTCTCAGATTGTCCCAGCAGGAAAGCAACTCCAAGCATTGCAGCACCAATCATCACCATTCTCGATTTATCCTCCGAAGGATTGTGGAAACGGAGGAAAGCAAAAAACATTGTGGAGCGCTGGGCGGCCGACTAGTCGACCGCAGGCTGCCCCGCCTCCGACCTCTCGAACATTGGTTTTCATACGTAAGATGAGCAAAGAGTCAGGAAAGGTGAAAAGCAAACAGTTTTTCGTTTCTTCTTTTAGATTGACTTCTTTGTTCCTCCATTTATGATGTCATAGAAATGCTAAATGTACCGAAAAATAGGTATATCAAATTTCGGTACCCTTACTTTTTGGACATTTTTTGTAGCTAAAATAAAAAAGTAAGACCGATTTTAAAATGCTCACATCAAAACGGTGTGTGAATCAGTCCTAAACATTCATTTTATCCCTTGTAACACAATTTAAGTTTAGGATTAAGTTTGTTGCTCTTAAATGCTTATTTAATAGGTTTTAAGTTTTTTTACTGAAATTCATGACCGGTTCTAACATCGTTCCGACATGAGAATTTCAAAACCGATCTTACTTTTTTATTTCGACGGCTGAAAGTACCCAAAAAGTCAAGATACCAAAATCTGATATCCAAATTTTCGATACATATAGCACTACCAATGGCAATTTTGAATTCTGAATTCTCCTAGGCCCGATTCCCAAAGTTGACTTTCCGACCAAAAAACTCACCAGAATCAATGACAGTTCGCTGTTAAATGACACAAAATGTTCCTTCCAGCAAGAATATATTGCATTGAGTGACGGAGATCTTCCTCTTAGGTCCTAATTCTACAGCAAGTGCATCGAGTGATGTAAGCGTAACCTTCACCCACACCTAGTGTGCCGGAGGCGACTTGCGGTCCCAATTCTGTGCCATCGTATTAAGTGGCGAACAAGGTCTCCGGTCCCAATTCCGCAGCAAACTACTAGTCCCGAAAATACGACACAATGTCACTATCAGACTACCTTGTGGGTGACGATGAAAGCGAATGGGAAAAATACTCGGAAAATCGAGACCAAGCGAATGGAGAAAAGAATAGATAGTCAGGAAAAAGAGTGGATTCAGGTGGGCAATCGCTCAAAATCCAAATTCTCGACAAAATAGACAATCCTAGATGTAGTGAGTGTCAAACAGAAAAAGTCGTTACCTTCTTACATCGAGAAACTGAGAGAAAATTCCTTGTCTATATATATCACTAATTTCCCGCCGGCATGGACGCCACCAGAAATCAGAGAATTTTTCAAAAAATTCAGCCTGGTAAAAGATGTTCACGCACTGCCAAGGATGGAGTATAAAGGTAAACATTACGGTTTCATGAGATTTGCTAAAACTGTTGATATTGTTAATGTGATTGAGCAGACAAATGGAGTGTGGATTGGGGCGTCTGTACGTTATGTGAGTAAAGCACGTACCACTGAAGAAATAGCGGGGAAACATAAGGCCAAAGCACCGGCCAGAAACAAGGAACTGGAAAAGAGGACCAAACCTGCTCAGAAGGTACTGACACTGTAGATGCTAGAGTATACATCGAATCTGGAAGACATAAGATGGCTGGATACATTTCGGGTAGGATTTCCTTCACCTTGCATTGATTTAAATTCAATGACTTAATTTTGCACTCGCAGGGTTATCAGGGTAGTTCGGTTGCTCGTTTGGAAGGAGGATAAATCCTCATTAATCTGGAAAACGTGGAAGACCAGTTGAAACTGATGGAGGATGTAGCAGCGGCTAACTTAATAAATGTGTACACTTTGAGGCCGTGGAAACAAGTAGACGTGAAACTTGTTCGGGTGGACTGGTTTAGAGTCACAGGGACTCCACTTCAGTATTGGTCGGATGATTTCTTCACATTAGTAAGCTCTAAAGTTGGTTCACTACTGCAGAAAGATGGGAAGACTACAAGGCGCGAAGAAATGCAGCTTGGAAGACTGCAGATACTTAATACATATCAGAAGTGGATTAGAAAGCAAGTGAAGATAGAAAAACTGGTGATTCTTTCCTGATAACGTTAGATGAGGAAATTGAGGGTCATAGAAACAGCTTAAAGAGTCAGCTTAGAACAGGTGGTAGGGATTTTTAAGAGGAAGAATGGCCTTCCCTACCTACAATTGACAAACAAGTGGTAAGGATTTGTAAGAGGAAGAATGGCCTTCCCTACCTACAGCTGACAAGATGAAAGATCCTACCTTAGCTCGTCCAGAAAACAGATGGGTAAAACGAATGGATAAGAAAAACACACAAGCTAGTGGTAGTCTAAGGGGAGTGTCAGGGGAAGAGAAATAGATCGAAGGTGCAGAAATATTACCCAAGCCTTAGTTGGAGAATACACAGATCATTACAAATAGCAACATGGTACACCCAGTATCATACATCAGGGGAAATGTAATAGATGGAGTGGAATCTATATTGTTCAACAAAAAATCCTCGCTAAATGGCAACTCCTTGGATAATATTTGAGTGTGTCCAGACCAACGTAGACTAAGGATCTGTTTACTGCATGCAATAGAGTTTGATTACAGTAGTTATCTAATTCGTAACTACTGTAATCAAACTTCAAAATATGTTTACAAAGAATTTGATTTGGGATGTTATGGACGGTCAAACGTCCCAAATTCCCACTTTTTCCCCTCATCTTGATTGGGGGTGCTAAAACAATCCGTTGAAACACTTGTGATTCGGAGAGTTACGAATGGTCTGAAGTGGTAATTGACATAAACACCCTCGTCGTTTCAACAGCCGCATACAAAACACAATCCTTCACCCTAAATCAACGAAATCGACCGAGAAAATGCAAACACCCTGAAGAACCCTAGCCACATTTGGTTACGAACCCAGGCGAATGCACCCTTTGTCTCAACGATTCCAAGGTAATTTCATTGTAAACTCGGGCCCGCCACCCCCTGGGTCTGCCCTTGGTTACAGTTTCTCAAGTACATCGACACACTTCTTGCAAAATCGGCCTCTCCAGCTGAACCTCAAGATTGATTAGAATCTTCTAAATGACTGAGAATCAAAAATTACATAACATGTTAAATCAAATCAATAAACATAACATGCGTATTCACAACAACTTGCTATATAAAAATTGTTTTCAAATTGTTAGAATATATTGCAAATTATTAAGAAAAAAGACTTATCGATTTTCATATTCAACTTGTGTTGTGGACACATACACTGTATTGAAAACAATATTGGCACAACCATGATGCTAATCATCAATACGTCGGTTTCTTTCGAAGGTTACAACCTCTTCCGAATACACGTGCACTTCGCGATCGGAAGGTGGAAAGACTCGTAAACCCTTGCTCGAGAGAATAAATGCTAGAAGAAGAGGAAGAAAAATTGTGTTGGTTAATCTTATGCCCAGAACCCAAGTATAATTGACATGAATCTGTACATATTAAACCACAAATTATATTCTTACCCAATTATCTTGGCATAAAATTATATACAATTAATAATAATCTTGGTTTAAAATTAAAAAGACATCTACACTTTTCAAGCCATTGTCCAACACGTCCTGGGTAATTATAGTCGCTAACTTTTTATTGAATACGTATGAGGTCTTGGCCAATATACAAAAATTATTATAGCAAGCTCCCTCACGGAGGAACAAAAGCAAAAAGCTCTCAGGATTTACGACTCACCGGTAAGACACCCCAACCCGGCGAAACTAGCATTGGTGAACTCCTGACATTGGTGAATCTATGGTCGATGCCACTTACATGTCGTGGATTCCCCTGCCCAAGGGGCTCCTGACTCAGGAAAACCAGTGCATCCAACAGATCCACCCTGCTAGATACAGCATTTTCATTTCCAAATTCAGGATGCATAGTCCCATTTCCAACAGCTAGCGGTTGATAAAGCCTTGGAGCGAAATCTGGCAGGCCGAGACCGAATTTTGGCTAGAGAGTTAGTATACCAATTTTTCATCCTGAGAATTGATTAAACCACAAGATTGTGGCGAATGTCGAGTCCCCGCTTTATCCTGTGAAGCAGAGGTCTCGCTGCCTCATTTTCTGAATGCTCCGAGAGTAAGTCTACTGCCTTGCTACAATCAGCGAAAAGGATCACATGATCCAATTTCAGCTGGATAATTTTCTCAATACCTCTTTCAATGGCTTAAAACTCCGCAATGACATGAGAACAAACATCATTTCTTCCAGCATATTCCCACAGTAAGTCATGTGAGGAATCCCACAACACCATGCCTAGGGCCGCATCTGAAGATGCACGACTAACAGCCGCATCAACATACAAGAAGTATTTAACCTCTGATGGCAAAAGACTAGTCCTCCTTGTCCCTGAGTAGCTAGGTAGGCTACGAAGTGTTGGTGCCTTTTTAATGTTGGAGAATTTCATGGTTCGAAATGCTTTTTCACTTTCATTGAAGCATGATTTGATTATTGCTGCCACAGATCGTGCTGATTTGCGCGTGTTTTGAAACACCATTTCATTCCTAGAGAGCCAGAGTTGCCAGCATGTGATGGAATACATGACCTGCGCACTAGATAAATTGTTAGTAGCATCAAGATTATATAGCACCCATGAGCTGATGTCATTGATTCCCCAGAATTGGGCTGGTAGACCGGTGGTAACCCATGCCCACACTTGTTGACTATGGGGGCAGTCCCGCAATGCACGCAGTAAAGACTCAGGATGGCTGCAGAACATACAAGCCGGAGAGTTAGAGATTTTCTGACGGTACCACTCATAATTAGTCATAAGACAATTCTGGACCACCTTCCAAAGGAACTAATTTATGAACTCCTGGACCCTAAGGGATCAGATAAGTGACCAGGAGTGACTCTCAGGATTAAGGGGGTGGGAGCTAGTGAGTTCATAAGTGGAGGATGAAGAAACCTTCCCATTAGAAGCATGCTTCCAGATGATCATGTCCCTTTCCGCCTTGGCTGAAGGGGGGACAGCTTGAATCCTCCACAAGATGGCATCCGGGAGAACCTGAATTGAGATCCCACTCTCCCCCTTCGCTTGCTGAAGTCTGCACCTGCAAGGAAAAATCCTGGAAGGTGAGGGGTTGGAGGGAAAACTTGATAAGACACTTGGCAAATTGCCCCAAATATCAGTCCCAAACCGGGCAGTACACCCATCACTGATGGCCCAACTGCAACCGTCCTTAAGCAGCTCCACCACCCCAATAATAGCCCGCCACAGCCGAGAGCCACCCCGATGCAGTGGTCTATGGCATAGTTGTTGATGGCAGAAGTTGTAATTTGTGCGAAAGAAGCTCATCCATATTCCCTAGTACCCGGAAATGAGTTGCCAAGCAAGCTTGAGAATCAGAGCTATGTTGATGTCACGACTCCTCCTCACACCCAGACCCCCCAGCTCTTACACTGAAAAACTTTCTTCCAACGAACAGGTGATTGTTTCTAGGATGTTTCGCCGCCTCCCATAGGAATGATTTGATTAGTTTGTCCATCTCATCGTAGGTGCTGAGAGGCAATGCAGCAGTTTGCATCACATGATTTGCAAGGGTTCAAAGGATCGACTTGCTCAAGACAAGACGACCGACCAACGTGATACGTTGAGACTGTCAACCCCGAGTTCTCTTGCGAATTTTGACAATCTGAGGTTCACAGGTATGCACAGAAACCTGCCCTTGAATCAGAGGAACTCCGAGGTAGATACCTAAGTCATCAACTCTCGTTATCCTTAAAACCCGTCCACAGTAGTGGCCACCTCAGACGATACATTAAGAGAGATCCACATTATGGATTTGTCCATGTTCACTGCATGACCTGAGGATTGAAAGAAAGTGAGAAGCACCCCCTGGACAATCCGAGCTTGAGTTACAGAGCAGCCTGCAAAGAGAATGAGATCATCAACAAAAAGTAAATGAGATAGGGGAAATTTAGAATGACCAAAGAGCAGCGACCTCCATTGTCCTTCTCGAACAGATAGACTGATGGCCTGAGTGAGTCGTTCCATACACAGGACAAAAGGATAGTGTGACACCGGATCCCCCTGTCTAACCCCATGGCAAGGGTGAAACTCCCAAGTAACTTGAGTAATACTCGAATCCAAAGAAGATGAAATGACCCTTGACAACAGCAGCAGGACTCCAATGTCCACCAAAGTATCCCGGATGAAGCCCCAATCAAGCCGATCAAAAGCCTTAGCCAGGTATCTTGATGGCTATGTAGTCAAATTTCCTTTTGGAGCCCGCCATGGGATGAAGAGCCTCCCGTGCAGTTATGATATTATCGGCAATGTTACGACCCTTGATAAAGCTTCACTGATTTATCGAGATCCAGTGAGGAAGAACCAACTTCAATCTCTTGACTTGGATATTAGTTGGACTAATTAGTCTAAAGTGATCAAACCAACCTACATTAATTTGTATTTTGAATTAATTTTTTCAAATTTTACTCAAAACGTACTCTCTTCATTTACCAAGAAAAACGTGCTCTGTTCATTTGGTTTTTTCTTTTATAAATTCATTTCACTTACATTAGATTCCAGTTCAGACTTCAGAGATCGAAAACCCGGAAATTTCGAGGGGAGTAAGAGCAACAGTGAAAGATGAAGATGACATGGAAGAAGAACGTCGGAGACAGCAAAAATACGACCAAGAAACGGCCTTTCTTGATTAATCCTGCCCTTCCGTTTGAAGATGCGAACTCAAGCGATGTCATGGCAGAGCTGCAGAGAGAAAGTGAAGTACTTAAGAATAACGAGTTAGGTGATAGGAGAATCTCAATTGCCGACGAGGAAGATGGAAAAACAGCAAATATTGCCCAAGAGTTTGAAGACAGAGGAAATAAACTTGCGGAGGTACTTGTTTCTTCTTCCTTTGAATGAAGTTTTGAACTTTTTAATTGTCTGTAACGTGATGTGGCTTGATATAGCTCAGAAAAATTGGATTACTGAGGTTAATATGAGGTGGGTTTAAAGGGGAAATCTTGAATAATTGGTCTAATATACTTAGGAAGTGCAGCTCAGAAGTAATGCGGAATTATACCAATATAGCAATATGTTAATGCAAACAAACTATGGAGCTTGGGGTTTTTGTTCGTAATCTTCTTGACTGGAAAAAGGACTATGGCTGATTAGACAGCATATGCTGAACTGATTCCTTGAAATGAGCATCTTCTTTTGGTTACTTGTCTTCACTAAGCCTACAGCTACGCTAGGCTGATAGAGAAAAGTTCACTTGTCAACCTAGTTTATATGTTTCCTGGTGGATTTCTGTTCTCGTTATTAGCAGTGTTGCAATATTTTGTTGATAAATGAATCATCAATTCATGATATCTATACAATGAGTTTCTCACAATATGTGCTTGCTAAATAGATTATGGAACTTTATTCACATCTAATCAGTGCTTGAAAAATCTTCTAGTTTGAATGCTTATGTCTCGATTAATTAGATACGGTCTCGAATTGTAATCTTAGCCGTTGTTGTTGTAATCCAATAGCTAAGATCAATCGCATTTTAAAAATGTAATTATTAATAAAAAAAATTCAACTCAAAGAGGATATTAATCTTAGGTGTTGGATCACAACAACAGCAGCTAAGATTATAAGGACCATATCTCATTAATCGGGACATGAGCATCTCATCTGTCCTTTACCTTGACAGAATTATCTGTTTCACGAAGCTGTTGCAGTCTCTGGTTGATTATGGAATCGGTCGGTATATGAGTTCCATAAGCAGTTTCTTGCTATGTGCGCTTGTTTATTCGCATCTAATTGATGCATGACTATACTGCGTTGCTCACCTGATCCTATCTGTTCTCTAAAGGAAGGAAAATACCGGGAAGCACTTGCAAAGTGGGAGACTGCAATTACTTTGATGCCTAACCGAGCTATTTTACATGAACAAAAAGCTCAGGTTTTGCTTGAACTTGGTGAAACATGGAGTGGATTGAAGGCTGCAACACGTACTTCCTCCTTTTCTTCCATCCTCTCTATTTTATCTACATTACTTTCGCCTTATGTCATAATAATGTACCTCATTATGCATCAAATGAAGGAATCTTCATTTTCAAGTTGAAGAGGGAGTATACTTTACCTTTCCAGCTACAGTAGCTGCCTTTATAATGAAATAGTTTGATGATTCTACATTTTAACTCATCCTTCACCCGTGTTGCATAGGAGCTACCGAACTCGAACCAGCATGGGCTGAGGTCTGTCCCTTCGCTTGTAATTTACTGCTTGTTAGGCATCCGGTTCTCTCACTTTCAATGAAAACTAGTGCATAATATCACATGACAGCTGCCATTTTTCCCCTTCCGGCACAGGCGTGGATAACTCTTGGACGAGCCCAGTTAAACTTTGGAGAGGCCGATTGTGCAATTGAAAGTTTTGATAAAGCTTTAGCTATTAAGGTAAACTCACCATGTGTCTAGTCAATTTACCAAATAGTGCTAAATTTACGTAATATTTTCATACATAATTATGTGTGCCAAATGAATGTTGACACATGGTATGATGTAAGACCTAATCATACACAAAACAAACGTGTTAAAGCTAAGGGCCCCAATTATAATAACAAGTGTTAACATACAATTGGTCATACATGTATGTGTATCATTATTCCATTTTACCACGTCTGATATGATGTGTTGGGCAAATCCAAACTAGGGAAAATTCTCCCTAAGCCTACTTCTACTACTGTTTGTCCAATGTGTCTGTTAAAAGCAATGTTCGAGAAAGTACTAGGTGGTCCATGGACGGTAAGGCCCGTCTAGTGCCTAGACAACCAAAGCACCCGCTTAGGCACCCCTAAACGGGTGTTTAGGCAGCATTCGGGCAGGACGGTGGGTAATTGCTCAGCGTCAAGGCAGTCTAGGTGAGCCTTCTTGAACAAAGGTTAAAAGAGTTCTCTTGGGAGAAGTTGGTCTTAAATTTTAATCAATCTTGCTTTATCTTTCTCCATATTTATCCTGTTACACTCTTCCTGATCCTGGTAAGCTGGTTTGATCTACTTCCTTTAAATTTCAGCAGTTCCTGAAACATATAAAGTCTTGCTTGGGTTATGATGCTTCTAATTTGTCTATGTTTGTGCACGCGCAGCCAGATTCTACGGAGGCAAAGGATGATAGGCAGTCGGCATCAAATTTAGTGAAGAGAAGAAAACAGCTTCAGTCAACAGGCCTCAGTTCAGATTTACATCGTTTTCTAGTTGGAGATCAAATCTAGAAGCTCTCTTTCTTGAATCCTTGGAAACAAAATTCAGTGTTTTCAAGTATATCTCATCCTCCGCAGCTTCAGTACTTTCAATATGTCTTCTGTTTCTCCTAAACTGTCTTCGCACCATTTCCGTCGGAGATTATGAATCACAGCTATTTCGGAATTATGCAAGAACCGCGTGAAGAAATAACTGATGAAAGTAATAGGGTAATTCTCACACCTTGAACACTTGAATGACATTTTAAGGAGAGATTGTGCAAAATGGCAAACCATTTCATCCTCTGAAAGGTGAAATGCTCGATTTCATACAATTCTCGAGCCGAAGTCGAATCACACCTCAGGCTGTATGTGTATCAAAATCAGGTTATTAGTAGTTAGTACAGTGCAATCCTACATATGCAGTACAAAATATCGTGCAGAGCGAAGAACAGGCTCCCGGGCAAACTATTTTCAGCGAACCATTCAATGTTAGACCCAAGGAAGGAAAATGCACAGACTTTCAATCCCCTTGCTGCTGGTTTTTTTCTTCATGATTCAGAGTTATGGCAGCATTTAGGAGCATATCTACCATGCCAGACTTGATTAGAGCATCGCCTGTCTTTGGTTCTCCATCCACGGGTATATTTCCCGACGCATTCAGCCTCTTTACATACGAACTTTTCGCTTTACGCAGACGCTGGATTCCAGCAAAACATCTTGTGCAGAACCATGCTCGGCTGGGTATGGTATCTCGAGGAGGCTGCATGCAGTATAGGTGGTATGCATGATCGCAGCCATCACAGAGAACAATCTTATGATCATCCTGATCTACCAGCAGCGAGCATGTGATTCTAATTCCCTCACCGTCAAGGCCAAGGATTAGTGTTCCCGAACAAGGGACTTTTAGAAATACGAAGCGGAAAACAAATTATTCCGAGTTCAAATCTCATAATTTGAATAAGTTCCAGATGAATGTTCTATATCGACATAACATTTGCTTACTTTTCAAAACAATAAGTGTGGTTCAATGCACTAAATAGAGAAAAACAACCATGAGATAGAAAAGAAAAAAGAGAAGAAAGAGAGAATATAGAGAATGCGATCACCTCATCCTTCCCAATTTCAGAAATACCATTCCAGCTATCTCCCTGGGGACACAAGGGAGAAATAACTACTATAAGATAATGAAACATGTAAACTTCAATGATCGGTACAAGAGAAGAATACAGACTGGATAAGATAATAAACAGAGCCAAGCATGCCAAGTCATGTACATGTTTGAAGAATGAAGCCATTGATTTGTCTGAGATTGATTTGGCAAGAGTGACAATATCCGTGCCAAACTTTTCGAGTTTTGTCCATACCTACAAAAGGGGCAGTAAAGCATGAAACATGCACGCATCCCTGCAGCCACATAAATAAGACACACATGGATTCTCATAACAATAATTATTAGCTTGACACGGTAATCACCAAAAGAAGATTATCGGTTGAGAGATATTCTATCTAAGTTAGATGAATATTTTTTTTTAGTTAGATGAATATTCAATAAGCATACACTTGCAAATTGCCAAATAACATCCCGAAGCGTACCTGTTGGAGATCAGAATGAAAAAGGAAGGGTGAAGTCTCGTAAGTGCTCTCTTTCATCATAAAGTTAATATGGCTGAAATTGAATAAGTTTTCAGCCTTCATTTCATTGTCATGAAGTAAACAGCACAATTTTGAAAATTCGTCAGACATGATAATATCAAAAAAGGTGCTGCCGCAGAGGTTTGTAACCGTGCCATCATTTGACTCGTCTGATCTGCTGCTGGCCAGATCCACATTGCCCTTAATAGCATTTAGAGGACCGTCAGCGCTTGAGGAGCATTTGCTCCCAGCTTCGCTATGAACAACAGAATCCTGCATAGGTTAGCATGTTAAACATCAAAGATTCCTGCCCATTCAAATTGCTATTTTATGATTATATAGCTGATTCTTTCACAGTCTTACACTGATCAGAAATAAAGTTTAATGGTTAAGTTGATCGAAAAAAACAATATTGTCATCAGGCATAGTAATGCAACAACATACTATATTTTACTTATCGAAAAAAAACATATTATAAAAAATATATGAGGGTCCACATGAATTGAGAGAGCATACATTCATGGGAACTCTGTTAAGGCTAACAGAATGAAATGAAAGTGCATCATCGATGCATTTCTTAAGACCACCATCACATTCCAAAGACTGACGTAATTGCACAAGAATGATATTTCTTTGGTGCTTGAGTGAGCAATCACTGGAAGTAATTGTTCCTAAATTAGCTCCGCCTTGACCAGCTTGATCAAGCAAATTCTTCATGGAAAAAGAAATTGAATGAATAAATGCTCATATGAAAAAAGGGTTAGGTAATTCAAGCACGCAGATATAACCATGCATATAAAAAGAAAATAATTTTTTAAAAATAACACAGATGAACAATATAAAAGCAAGCAAATATGCAACAATGAACATCACAAGCATGCGCATACTTGAAATGAGATGCCTACTATAAGTTGAGAACAGTGAATAACCAAATAAACTCTGCCGGGAAGCTGTATCCATAGTATCAATCTTGACATAGCAGACAACATTGGACTAGTATACAGAGATCCCCTAAGTATTAGAGCTTCTTTGTGAACTTATATTAGGGTGATTTTTTTTAGATACGGGAAATAAATATCAACACAGGAATCATTCACTTTTCTCCTCACCATGTAAACATTCTCAATAAATCCATCAAACAATGGACAGTAGGCGAAATTTAAGGACCTAATGCAGTCACCATTTGGCCACAACCACATGTGTATCATGGTACAATCATAATTACTTATATAAAAGAAAAACAAAGGCAGATGAACCATTAGGAGCTCATAAAAATCATTTAAAAAACGCGCCATGAGGCATATAAAATTTAAATTCAAATAAACTAACAACCTTCCCCATAACCCGAGTCTCTGCAGCATTCATAGCATTCCTATCTTCAACAATTTTGGTGTACTTCCTTCTCTTGTAAGTGAGACAGACTCCTCTCAACTCCGACAACCCAACTCCCAAATCCAAAGTATCACCATTAGCCTCACCCATGGTTACGCTACTCAACTTCCACCATTTTTCTTCTTCAGTGAGCACAATTAGAAACCCCCAGCCACTAGCTTAACTCAAAGCAGGGTGGAAAACATTCAAGAATCCAAAAACTCCAGCGACAT
>JAOYMZ010039343.1:0-15413 GCA_025802335.1 Pinguicula primuliflora | reverse complement strand
GGGAATGATATTTTTCTTCACTCAACCCTATTTTGAGAAGATTTTTCCAAGTGATCAAAATGACTAGGAACTAAGAGTTATCCAAAATAATAGAAGATAAGAGATTCTAAGCAATAAAACATCAACTCTCTACCATTAATGAAAGTAAGAGCCCGTTTCTCTCCCTTCCCTCACTCAAGCATGTAATGCGCAAGAGTAATAAAATAAATGCACTCAAGTCTAGGTTAGGCCCTTCACCCTATATGTCGACTCTCCAAATATATCACGGCCTAGTGTGTAAAGTGTGGGCTCGAAATAGACATTCAAAGCTAGTATGCCAAAATAGTAATAAAAACTCAAGAATGCAAAATAGTCTATTTGCCAACAAATATGTCTTTTACCAATATTAATCAATTTTTAATCAACGAGGCTCTAGCATCAAAAGGTTTTTAAAAAAAACCGAAAAATGTTAACACAAAATTTAAAATCCTAAAAATGAATATAAAAGACTACCTAAAAATGAAAAATTACATAGAAAATGCATGAAAACAAAAAGGTCATGCCCAACTGACCTTCTCCCTCTACACTTAAACAACACTACGTCTTCGTGTGTGTTGGTTAAGAAACGAAAGCAATAACAAATAAGAAAATCATGCATAAGCAAACAATGTAGAAAGGCATAAAAAGAAAGAAAAGAGAGTACCCTGAAGAGATTTCGCTCGAAGCTTTGCGCTCAAGCCCGAATCCCATGGAGCATTGTCCCCTCTCGAGTATCCTATGATAGGCCTCACTCAATCCTCCTTCATCTTGAAGGTCTCCTTGGTCTTGGGGTCCAAAAGCTCAACAAGCCATTCATCAAGGACTTGGAGCACTATGAATGGCCCAAGCCAACCGTGTGTGAAGTGTGGAGAAGCTGCACAAGTAGGTGGAGTAAGAGCAACATGTAAACCAGGGTAAAGAATCATACCTATACTCGCTAAGGGGCTCATCTCCACAATAACATCATGAAGGGCAATCTTCTTCGGCTTCTCCTCATCTTCTCTCTTCCTGTTCATGGCAAGTGGTGAGATCCTTGGCTTTCAAGCCAATAATCCCTCAAAGGGATCCACTCTAGTGTGCACCACTTCTATAACCTCAACCTTCTTGGCGATCCTCTTTGCACTTCTTCTTTTTGCAAGTGCCTTCTGGAAAGGCTTAAAGATCTTGAACTTAACTTATTTCTCTTGCACTTGGAGCTTCAAGGTCCCTTGGACCATATCAATAATGCCCTATCCCGTAGCTAGGAATGACCTTCCAAGTAAGATAGAGTCTTCAACATCAAGGACTAGAAAGTCCACCAGGTACACGAACTCTCCTACCCATACCAGCACATTTTCAATGAGGCCTCTCACCTCTCTAATGGAGTGATCTTCGAGCACAACTCTCTTGGTGGTGGCCTTCAACCCGTGCAATCCTAACTCTAGATAAAGTGGATAAGGCATGATATTCACTCCTGCACTGGTGTCAATGATAGACCTCACCATGCGGCCTCTCCTGAAAGTTATAATTAATGTCAAGCTTCTCGAATCTTACATTTTTGTGGAGAGATAGTGTACGGTCTCCACCATTCTTGAATCTTCATAATCTCAAAGATCCTTCTTCTTTTCAATCAAAGTCATGAGAGATGAGGCACAATGAGGTTTCTTCCTTATTTCTCTTACCAAAGTAAAGTTTTCTCCTTCTTTTTCCAACTCTCCGAGGACTAGCTCAACCCTCATAATCTCTTTGACAATCGGGGGCTCATGAATGTGACATAGAATAGGTGTAGACGCCTTTTCAACATCCGTGCTAGGGTCAATAGGAGGACTCTGCGTATGTTGGAGTCTCTCCCCTACTAACTCCATAGCTTCATCATCAGACATGCCTTCTCCTTTGTTCAGCTTTGAAGGAGACATGAGATAGAGATCAGGCATTCCTTCAACTTCCCATCCTTCTTCATCACTCCATGCATCCATCTCTCGAGGTTCAACATCAGAATGAAGTGGAAGTTCAGTCCCACGAGATGCATCAACACTAACTCTTGCTACAACGACCTGGGGCTCCATGGGAGTACTTGGCCTCGTACCCTCTCGTAGAATGGACAACTTCTTGGCCATTACTTCAAGTTTAAGCCCCATCTCTCGAATGGTGACAACAAGTGATTCTACTTGCGTGTCATAAAAATTACTCGAAACTTGCAAGGATTCTTGGTGCTCAGCGTTTTGGATTAGTAGCTCCTCATGTTTTCTTGGTCCTTGGCAGCATTTTTTATGCATCTCCATAGTGTGGCTAGGCAGATTAAACCCCTCCACACTTACTTCCTTGGGTGGTTGAACAACTTGAGAGGCATGATCTCTTTTCCACAAGTCCTTGGACAACTTTTCCAGTTGAGTTGTAACTCGCAACACGGTATTGTAAGCAACTTGACAGTGATCCTCATAAGCTCGAATGCAATCTTGATCAACTCGGTGTTGTTCCATAAGGGCTAGGTAAAGTTCTTGTTGATCATCACTGGCCTGGTTTTGATAAAATCCTTGCTGATGGTCTTGAGCATACCTCATATCTAAGGTCTCCATCTTGGATATTCCATCTTTCCTACAACCTTTCAAACAATAATAACACAAGAAAGAAAAATCAGCAAGTCATAAAAATTAAGAAAAATAAATATTTACAAAATAATATAGCTAAGCAAATAAGCAAACACAAGGCACCAAAGCGTTCCAAATCTCCGACAACGATGCCAAAATGTGATATGAATTATATGTAATGTCACAATCCTATCGCATTTAAATTTATAATACCAAGACAATTCTAGACTCGTATAGAGAGTAAAGAAGTCCTGGGTCGACTCTCGAAGGATTTGGAGTGGGAATTAGTGCACAAGTGAATATCTAAATACAGAACTATATTATTGTAAACACACAAAAAATTGTTGGGAGTTGTGCTTAATCTTAATTAAATAAAAACAGTAACTAAAGCAATTAAATCTAAATGTAGATACTAGGGGATAAATATGGGTATAGGGCACTAACTCATCCCTCGGATGCTAACCTAAACACGCTCCTAATCTAATGTAGTTTTCAATAGAATGGTGAGTCTAATTGTTAGCCTTCTAATTACTTGAACAATTAACCCTAGCCAACTAAGTAGCAATTAATTAGTGTAAGAAAGTCCCAATCAAATCCTCAATTTAGGGATTCTAATTGTGACCCAACCCTAATTGATGCCCCTATAATCAACTTATAATGTAAATCATTCAACTAATTCACCATATATCAATGAAAACTCCAAATAGAAATTAAAGAGACATAATCAAATTTACATCCAAGTTCAAGGGCTAAGTGCCCAATCTCATAAACAAACTAGCTAAACATGATTAAAACTAAGATAAACAAGATAAATAAATTAAAAGGACCAAGACACAAGGAAAAAGGAATAGAGGTGCTCATTTGAAGCAAAGGTGGAATCCCCCTTCAATTCTTGATCTTTCTCCTCCGGCCACCGTCGCCGCCACGCATCACCGCCCGTCGCTGCCGCACCGCCGTCTCCTCCGTCGGAATGTGGCTGGCCAAACTTCACCCCTTGAACATGTATGTATCGGATGCTTCTTTTTGAGTGAAAAAGAGAGAGTTTGAATTGTATGGAGGATAGATACATATCATCCAAAACTTGAAGTGAGAAATGTCATTCTTGTCCTTCAAGCTAGTCCACATATTTTGGATAAGAATTGTCAATCACTTCTTTGTCTTCTAGTGAGACTAATCAAAACTTGTAGGAGAAGATTGTCTTTTAAATGGGTCTGGGCCTTTCTTCCACGTTTTGGGCCTTTCCTCCTTCTTTTATATGAACTTGGCCCTAAAATACAAAATAAGATAAAAACAAGTAAACCAATACAAAAGTACGAATAAAAGTATGATTTCAAGCAAATATTATTATTTAAATGAGAACAAAAATGCATATGAATTAGACTCATCAACTGTTGGCCGAAAATAATATGGAAAAGATGGACACTATTAAACATTTTTTTCTTTCAAATTTTATTTTACTGGGCAGCCGTCCTCCTCCACCAAATGTTTTTGTTTACATGGTAGTGTGCCCAGTAAAATGATATAGAAAAAAATACAAGAACTTTGAACATCTAGCTAGTAGTTCTTCACGTGGTTCCTTTTGTTCTTTGCCTTCTTCGTGCAGGATGGAGTCTTCTGGATTCAAAATATGTCTAGTTGTGCGTCTGCTAAGCATTTCTTCACAGTCTTTTATATATTGTACGTACATTGTCCTTTTGGAGTCGTGGAAGGATAGTTGCTGGGAGATGATCAGTTTCAACCCCAGTCGGCTGTTGAGTTCCTTGTTTGGCTAAATCATCAGCTACTTGATTTACTTCTCTATAGCAGTGCTTGATTGTACACTAATTGAAGGCGCCTTTCAGCTGTTTTATTTTTCTGATGCTCTGAATAATTCTCCAAGGTGTGTCTGTTTCCTGCAAAATAGATTTCACAAGAATTAACGAGTCAGTGTGAACCTCTAAAGGCAGGTAGTTCCTTTCAATTGTTATCTTCAGCCCACGCACTAGAGCTAAAGCCTCAGCTTCAATAGGTGTGTTGTGGTTTGAACTTGAGTAGAAAATACAGAGGCATGTGCTGTTATGGTCCCTGAATATTCCTCCTATTCCTGCTGAGCCAGGGGTTACACTTCCATCTACATTCAGCTTGACATTTGAAGCTGTTGGGGCTTCCTAGTAGCAGTATTTTATTTGTGATGCAGGAGCATTCGGCAGTGAGATATTCAGTGCTTGAAGTATGTGTTTTTCATGTGTTTTTGAAGATATATAGAAGTGTCCAGCTTTGAAGATATCCTGCAACATGTGCAGAGATGAGAAAATGACAGAGTCTATATTTAGTATTGTTGATCCATAAGGGATGCTGCATCGATGTTTCCATACTTCCCATCATATGATCACTAGTAAGGCTCGTCTGATGAATAAGATGGTTTTCCCTCCCTTAACGGTGAGCCAGGTGTCAAGGCATCTTGGTAGTCCATGTGGAGCATAAGTATGTGACATTATACGGTCAAAAAAAAAACCACATGCGAGTTGCTAGGTCCCCAGCTGACAGAAGATGTTCAGCTGTCTCTACTTTACCCGAGGTCAAACAGCAGGAGCATTTGGAAGCTAGAGTAATACATTTTGCTTGAATGTTGGTATCAACAAAGACTATGCAATGCAGCACTTTCCACATGAATATACTTAGTTTTAGGGGAATACAAGGGTCCCATATCCATTTAAAGTTGAAAATAGAACATGATTCCTGCCTGATCGTGTGCCATGCTGACTTGAGGAGAAGCATCCATTAATTGCAGGCTTCCATACCATTTTGTCTCCTTTTGCTGGATTAATTAGTATGCTCATGACATTGTGCATCAACTGAGGGGGGGAGTGAGCTCATGAGCATGTTTGCATTCCAGTTTGAGTCTTACTAGAATTCGCCCACTGTTAAGTGGTTCATTGGAGCGGGCAGTACTTCTCGGAGGTTGGCTATGCCATGCCAGTCATCCTGTGCAAAGTTACATTGTCTTGAGCCTAAAAAACAGAAAGTGTGGCTCAGCATTTGGGGACGAATAGCTATGATTCACTTCCAGCAGTGTGAGTCATAGACTTTAGCAGTTACTGATGTGGTCATGATGAGTGCAATATTTCCTGATCATAAATTCTACCCATAAGCCTTGCCCTTGCCGCAGTCACCACCAGAGTTTCATTCCAAAGGCTGTGCTAATTTCATGTATTCGTCTGCATCCTAGTCCTCCCTCAGCCTGAGGAAAACAAATATTCAACCAGGACTTCCAGTGTGCTTTTCTTTTTCCTTCGGACCAACCCCAGAAGATATCAGACATTAGTTTTTCAATGCTTTGTATAATGGAGCCTTGAGGTTGTAGAACCATAAGGAGATGGTTTGGAAGACTGTTTAAAACGTGTTTGATGAGTATGAGTTGCCCTCCACTTGTCAAGGATGTTGCTGTCCAGCCGTCCAGTCTGGACTGCAACTTATATAATAGGTTGTTGAATAGTGCTTGTTCTTCTTTCCGGAGTATAGAGGAGCCCCAAGGTAAGTGACAGAGAGGGTGCTGTGCACAAAGCCTGTCCATTGCTTAATGAGGTTGATCCTATTGTCTGAGACCTTGGGAGATATAATGAAACTGCTTTTTGAGATGTTAACAAGCTTACCAGAAATGCATTCATATCTCTTGAGTACCCGGAGAATAGCATCTAGTGCAAATTTTGAACCACGACAGAATATGAGTATGTCATCAGCGTAATCTAAATGGGATATAATGGGACATCCTGTTGGAACCTTGTATACGTAGGACGGACATGTGGTCATGAGTTTCTGCAGACTACGACTCAGGACCTCTGCTCCAATTAAAAATAGTAGCGGTGATAGGGGATCTCCCTGACACGATCCTCTTGTGGCTTTGAAATAACCATGGGAAGATCCGTCTATGAGCACAGAGAAGCTGCAGCCTGAAATTATGCGCCATACTTGATCTATGAAAGTCTCTGTGAATCTAAAAGCACGTAATACTCTGATCAGGTATTGTCGAGAGACATGGTCAAAGGCCTTGGTCATGTCAAGGTTCAGAGCTGCATTATGGCCACGAATTGGCTTCTTGAGGAAGTGTAACATCTCTTGCGCTAGCAGGATGTTGTCAGAAATACTTCTCCATGGAATAAAACCACTTTGATTGGGAGAGATTATATGGGGCAGAATTTCTCTGAGCCTTGTTGCCAGCAGTTTGGAGAATACTTTCCCCATAAAGTTTCACAGACTTATCGGTCTGAAGTCAGAGCAGCATGATGGGGGAGTTACCTTGGGAATCAGAGCGATCAGTGTACTTGAGTATGAACCTCCTAGTTCACTACCAGCAAAGAAGGACAGTACTGCTTCCGTGACGTCTGATTTGATGATTTCCCAACAAGTATGGAAGAAAACCCCTGTGAATCCATCAATACCAAGTGCACTGTCTTGGTTTAGTTCAAAAACTGCAGCCTTAATTTCCTCTTCAGAGGGCCAGGCACTCAGTGAATTGTTCATCTCTTCCGTGACCAAGGAGGGGATGTCTTGAAGCCAAGATGTGTCTATAGAGATTCATTCTACAGTTAGCTGTGTTTCAAAGTGGTTCAGTATTAGGTTCTGTATCTCTGTGGGTTCAGAGATCCTCCTGATGCATCCTTAAGCTTTAAGATAACTGACTTCGGCCTTCTTAGCTTAACGGTTTTGTGGAAATATTCAGTATTCTTGTCACCTGCCTGCAGCCATTGATACGTGATTTCTGCCTTCAATAAATCTCCTCGGCCAACAGATGTTGTTTATAGACTGCTCTTGCCTGTTCTAGCTGGGTCCTGTCCTCTGGAGACCCCAATGTGTCAAACTTAATCTCCAGTGCTGCTAACTTATCTTCAGAATCTTTAATGTTCTGAAAAATATTGTCGTACGACTCTTGATTCCAAACTCTCAGCTTGGACCTTAACCTTTTCAACTTGTGCGCCAGACGGTGTAGGCTATGCATTTCCACACTGGGCTCATTCCAGGATGAATCCACCACTTGCATAAAAGAGGGGTGCAACGTCCAGAACTCTTGGAAAATGAACCTGCTCATTTTCGAACTGGATGACGATGCTTGTATAAGTAGAGGACAGTGATCTGACTGGAATCTATTGAGATAGGTGATACAACATGGCGGGACCTGGGATATCCATTCATCAGAGATAATAACTCTGGCAAGCCTCTCGGTGATTTTGTTTCGTCCTGTTTGGTTGTTGGACCAGGTAAACTTGTTGTCTGCATATCCTGCATTCATAAGTCTTCATACATTAATTGCCTGGTGGAAGTCTGATGCTACTCCCATGTGTATAGGTAATCCGCCAACTTTCTCATCCGAAGACAATATAATGTTGAAGTCACCCCCAACATGAGCAGTGTTTGTAAGTTACTTAATTGCTGAGCCATATCGGACCATAGTGGGAGGCGTTCTACTCTACCACATTTAGTATATACACCCCCTAAATAGAACTCGAACGCAATGGCCATGTGGGTAACCTTCAGAAGAAGAAGCTGGTCTGAGTCAAAATATGTTGTAGCATTCCAGCAAGATTTCCCGAAGCATGGTCTGCCAAGGCAGTTTTCCGGTTTCCTCATCTTCTGCAAATTCTTGATCTGTTCATTGTCTGAGGGCTCCTCCTCCTCTGCCGGCCTGATGTGTTTGTCTGTTGCCCAGAAACTTGCAAAGGACTGCTCCATTGGTTCCATGGTCACTGGTATTGAAAATTCGATACTATTAAACAAAGAGAGTACAGTCATTAATTTGGAGGCTGGAGGATGTTTAGAGGGAAGTTGACTCCTAAACGAGTACTGACTTTTGCTTGGAGGTTATTGGCATGAAGAGTGAAGACAATGGATAACAAGATAGGATTTCAGATAGAAAGGCAACAGACACTATGGCCCTGTTTAGTAGACAGGATATAGTGAGATTATGAAAAATTATCCCATTATATCCTGTCTTTAGTAACCAAGATAGTTTAGGAAAGATTTTCCCGGGTCAAATAGGTTGACTCGGGAAATAGGTGGATATTAGTGGATTAAGTTCCCTTTTTAAGCATATGGGATTTGGGGGATAATTGGATTTTTTTTGGTTAAATTACTAATTTGTCCTTCATTTATAAAACTACAAAAAATTATAAAATAAAATAAATTTTAATTTTAAGTGTCGAAAAATTATCCAAAAATTAATTAAAATATTTTTTAATTCGAAAATATTTTTTTCAAAAAATATAAAAAATTCTAATATTTTTTAAATAATAAATTTTTAATTTTTTTTGTAATTTCATTCGTACGTAAAAAAATAACCAATACTCGTTAGGTATTAGATTCGGGCATTCAAGATTTGATAGAAATATTAACATGCCTTTCTCCGAGTTCATAAAAAAATAATTAAGATATTGATTTATTTTATTTTAAATTAAATATTTTAATTAAATAAAGAGGACAAATTTGTAAATTCACATAAATTTCAAAATCCTCACATGAAATTATCCTGCCGACTAAACACCGGATTTTGAAATCCCACTATATCCTAAACCTCATAAATCCTATACAATTCTGCATACTAAACGCAGGATAACTTATTGCATCCCACTAAATTATATCCCTCTATACTTATCCTTACTATTAAACGGAGCCTATGTGTTTGGTGCGGTCTTAAAGTGGAGACAATGAGTATCTTGTTCTTCGAATGTGAGCATGCTCAATTTATATGGTTGGGAATCTACGAGTGGTTTGTCCAGCAGCTAATGGTGGGAATCAAAGACCCCTACAACCATTACAAAGCTCACGTAAGCATGCTGAATGGGACACTTGGTCGTGAAATCTGGAAGGCACTCTGGCACACAACAATATGGAAGGAACATTATGTGGCCTTCGTTTTGACGATGAAGGAATTGAAAATGCGGTGGATATGATGAAGATTTCAACAAGGCAACAGACGTCAGACTATGGTCTTGTTTAGTAGCCACGGTATCACAACCTCGAGAGTCTACTCAACTAGTTGTGAGCACCATCAGCAACATCAGGACTAATGTTCGCATTCCATCCTCCCTAGATTGTAATCTTTTTCAAGGGTCACTACTCTTGAAAAATGTTTCAGTCTCGAGTGTTATGTCTCGATCCATCTCTAGTTATAATTGTGACCGTCAGATGTTGATCTGACGGCACGTTATAAGTTTTTTTTGACACAATTATAAGTGACTTAAATGGTGATGACTATATGATCAAAATTCAACGGTCATGATTATAACTCGGTACATATCGAAACATATCATCATACAACTGAAAATTTCTCCACTACCCTCATTATAGCTAGCAGCGAAAATTTTCAAATCTCGGACGCTATATCCCGGATAAGTGCCCATATGTCCCGAATTTTAATTCTGACCGTCTATTGTTGATCTAACTACAAGGATTGGATCACTTAGTTTTTAAAATGTTGTGATCCTGACTGTCGGATCAACAATGGACAGTCAGAATTAGAATTCGGAATGTAAGGGCACGAATCCCGATATACTGTTCGGTAACAGAAAATTTCTGAGACTAGCGGTAGAGATATAACTAGCTTTACGGAAAATTTTGGAATGTGCCATGTCAGATCCAAAATATTGTGGAAATACCCAGTCGCGCAGAAACCTTCTGCACGAAGTAATAAAAAAATCTGTCCCATGCACAATTACACCTTAATACACACAGTGGAGAGAGAACATCATCTTCTCCGTCTCCGGTAAGTTTTGAGATTTTTCCAGATCCAAGGCCTGCAGATATTCCGCGTGATTTCATCCGGGCTATGATTTTCTTGCGGAGTTTTGGAGATCGAGAATCGGGTTTTGTGTTAGGGAGATGGTGGGAACTTTGCTTCTATCCAATCGGAGTTTGCAAACTTATCCATGGCTGATATTCAGGTCGTGGCAGCCATGCTTGTGGTTTGAATAGCTCTGGATTTGTAGTCTGTGGAGGTGATAACAGCAGCGGCCAATTGAATGTGCCGGAAAATTCTGCCTTCGAATACAGGGCTTTAATCCTTGGAGCCAATCACAGCTGTGCTATCAGAAGATTGAATCACCCAATGATTTGTTGGGGCGGAAATGGTGAATTCTCGAGTAATGTTACTGATGGGATTTCGTTTGAGTCCATTGTTTCTGGTTTGAATTTCACTTGTGGATTGACCACAAGCAATTTTTCTGTCATCTGTTGGGGTCCCGGATGGCTTAATCAGTACCATTCTACTGAAAATGAGCTGCCTTTGCTGCAGACTCTTCCTGGTCCATGCGTTGACACCCCATGCCAATGTAATATATATCCAGAATCCCCATCTCTCTGCTCTGAAAATGGTCATATCTGTAGGTCTTGTGATATTCCGTTACCATTTCACCCAAGAACGGAGAAGATGATGTTCTCTGTCCATTGTGTGTATTAAGGTGTAATTGTGTGTGGGCAGAATTTTTTTTACTCCGCGCAGAAGCCTTCTGCACGAACAATGTCCGCGTAGTTGGCTTCTGCGCGATAGATATTTCCACAATATTTTAGGTCCGACAGGGTACATTCCAAAATTTCCAGTTTTACACCTCTTTGAGGCTGCCTGCGCAAGGTACGAAGCTTGTCATGTATATGTAACATCCATTTTATTTTAATGCAATCTTTTAACTACCAACAAAAACATTATATTATAAAATGAGCCAACTGCCAAACCAACTGCCTGAGCCAACTCTTCCCTTTCTCGCCATAATCGGGTCTCCCACGAGTGGTGCTCGCAATTTGCGGAAAATCAAGCGGAAACACAGTTATAATTACTCCCACATTTCTCATCTAAACGGACTGAAACTGAAACGACCAAACTGGTTTCCTTTCTCTGATTGCCTTTTCTCGCTTACCCGCCGGAATCCATTAGAAAACATGACTGGCCAGATCGAAACAGATGACAGTGGCCCGCCGAAAAAACAGAGCATCAACATTGAGATCAAAGGTAGGATCTTTAATGCATAATATACGGTTCATCAATGTCTTGTATGTGTGAAATTGGTGTGTGTGTTTTTCAGATGTGGAGGAAGAAAACGACTGCCCCATCGAGCAGGTGCGCCTGACGGTGCCGCCGGTGGACGATCCGTCTTTGCCGGTGCTGACATTCCGTACGTGGTCGCTCGGTTTGATATCCTGCGCGTTGCTGGCGTTTCTGAATCAGTTCTTCGGTTACCGGCAGAATCCCCTGAGTATTGGCTCCGTGACGGCCCAGATCGTGACTCTCCCGTTGGGGAAGTTGATGGCAAAAGTGTTGCCCACGAAGGTGTTCACAGTGCCCATGACGGAATTGACGTTCACTCTCAATCCCGGGCCGTTTAATCTCAAAGAACACGTGCTCATCACAATATTTGCCAGCTGCGGAGCCTCCGGCGTCTATGCACTCGAAATCATCACTATTGTCAAGGCATTCTACCACCGGCCGATGAACCCAATAGCAGCCTGGCTACTGGCTCAAACGACTCAGGTAATGTTTTTCAGAATCCCCACTTAGATCGCTTATATGGGCTCTCCATGCATAAAAAATATGCCTTATATCATAACTCATGACAACAATGTTAAGTCAGGATCTTGTTGAAATGTTTGTTTGAAGTAAGTGTACTTTCTGGTTTTCTTTATCAGTTGCTTGGCTATGGGTGGGCCGGAGTATTCAGGAGAATTTTGGTGGACTCTCCCTTCATGTGGTGGCCGGATTCCATGGTTGCGGTGTCCCTTTTCAGGTAATAAATTCAAGTTTCCATTCTCCTCCCATGTTCATAACAACAAAAAATAGCGTGCAATATATATCAGACTCCCTTCTTGTTACTTTCTTTCTCCCCTGTTTTATTTAATGGCAGAGCGTTGCATGAAGATGACAACCGGCCTAAAGGAGATCTTTCCAGGCTTCAGTTCTTTCTGGTCGTTTTCGTTGCTAGCTTTGCATACTACATTGTGCCTTCCTACTTCTTCCCGACGATCTCCTCCATTTCAGTCCTCTGTCTCATCTGGAAAAAATCTACACTCATACAGCAGATTGGATCCGGCCTCCACGGCATGGGAATCGGATCATTCGCATTGGATTGGGCTACCATCACCTTCGTAGGAAATCCCATATCTACTCCTGGATTCGCCATCATCAACTGCCTGGTGGGATTTGTCCTCGTTATGTATGTCATGACTCCAATAACCTACTTCAACAACATGTATGAGGCCAGAAAGTTCCCGATTTTCACATCCCACACCTATGACAACACCGGACAACCATACAACATTTCCCGGGTTCTAAACTCCCAAACATTCAATCTCAATGTTGAAGGATACAATAGCTATAGCAAGCTCTACCTCAGTGCTTTCTTCGCATTCACTTACGGACTCGGATTTGCTTCATTAGCAGCCACCATTACTCATGTAGCACTTCACCATGGAAAGTACGTGTCTTCTCTTGGCTTGATCATCTAACTCCATCTTCTTTTCTTTTTCTTTTTTCACTGAGTGAATCCATATTGACCCATTTTGGATATCTGAATTTTTCAGAACAATCTGGTCATTGTGGACCAAAGCCAGGAGCCAAGCCAGAACTGATGTGCACTCAAGACTCATGAAGAAGAACTATGATGAAGTTCCTGGTTGGTGGTTTTACCTGATCCTTGTTCTGGTTTTCGTCCTTTCTCTATACGCTTGTGAAGGATTCAACAAACAGCTACAACTCCCATGGTGGGGACTAATCATGGCTTGTGCCATGGCACTGTTCTTCACTCTACCCGTAGGAATACTACAAGCTACAACCAACCAGGTGAACGGCTCTACCTGTAGGAATATTACAAGCTACAACCTTACCTTGCCGAAAACTATTTTCAGTTATACGACGGCTCCGATCATTTCATTAAGTGACCCAGATCCGGGTGTGGGTTATGACCCGGGCGATCAGTTATCGGATGGTTGAAAATAATTTTCAGACTCCATAAGTTTTTCATTCGGGTACATTCATCATTCACTAACTTGCTGCTATTTGATGATGTGTTGCAGCAAATCGGACTGAACATCATAACCGAGATGATCATCGGCTACATCTATCCCGGACGTCCACTCGCCAACGTTACCTTCAAAACGTACGGCTACATCAGCATGACCCAAGCCCTGAGTTTCCTTAGCGATTTCAAATTAGGTCACTATATGAAAATCCCCCCCAAATCAATGTTCTTGGTCCAACTAGTCGGCACGGTGGTCGCCTCCGCCGTCTATTTCCACACGGCTTGGTGGCTTCTCACCTCAATCGATCACATCTGCAACCCTGCCCTTCTCCCGGAGGGCAGCCCTTGGACCTGCCCGAGCGAGGACGTGTTCTACAACGCATCCATCATCTGGGGCGTCATCGGACCGATGCGAATGTTCACCAGAAAAGGGGTGTACGGTGCGATGAATTGGTGGTTTTTGATCGGCGGGATCCTGCCCATCCCGTTCTATCTCCTTTCCCGGAAGTACCCCGGCAAGAAATGGCTGCAGTTGGTCAATGTGCCGCTCATACTGGGGGCCACCATGTCCATGCCGCCGGCGAGGGCAGTGAACTACATCATGTGGGGGATTGTTGGGATCTTCTTCAATATCTATGTGTTCCGATTGCACAAGAAGTGGTGGGCATCTCACGCGTATGTGATGGCGGCCGCGCTGAATGCTGGGATTGCTTTCTTGGGTGTGTTGCTCTACTTCTCGCTGCAGTCATATGATATTGCAGGGCCCAATTGGTGGGGGCTGGATGCCGATGACCACTGCCCGCTGGCGACGTGCCCAACGGCGCCGGGGGTGATCGCCGATGGATGCCCCTTGATTCCGTGAAACATAGAATCATATTTATCTAATAAAAGGCTAATTTATGTGAAAATCATTTGTTGGTTCAATTATAATAATATAATAATAATAATTAGAAATTGACTTTCGATGAATTGAGGGTGAAAAATGATGATGTTGTAAATTGTGTTGTTCAGACCGTCTAGACGGCGCTCAACCGCAAGACACACCTTTTTTTCGTTTAAAATATTAACATGGCGGCTGGGCGGGCCACCCAGCCGGGGCACCGCCTAACCTGGCCGCCCAGCCCCGATTCGGGTCACACTGTCAGAAAACTTATAAACATGAGATTAAAAGTCTTATGCTCTGACGCGATTCTGACAACTTTATCTCCGATAATTTAGTTGCACATTTTATTCTTGGATTAAGTAGTCCTTAATTTGTTGTCGGGACCATGTCAGAACATGTGGCTTTTGATCTTTTATGTATAAGCTTTCCAATGGTATAACCAATTTCGATTGTCATACTAAAAATCACAATATTGTGTGTCAGGATGAACACTACATCGTGGATACTAGAAAAAACTGTATAAAATATTAAATGCTAAATATAAAACTCAAACCATGAAATATTCTTGGACTAAAATAGCCTCTCCATCTCCCCCAAAATTGGAAGAAACGGTCCATCTCTCCAAGTCAACCAATTGGAAAAGAATAGTTGCCTGCATTGATGGCGGAAGAATTAATGGAGTGAAGATGGAGTTACGCGGGGAGTCAAGTTGGAATTGAAAGAGATCCAATTTTGTGCAAGGAAATAATGGGCCAGGGTGCCCAATTTTGTGCAAGGAAAACTTGGGTCAGGTTAGGAGCACCAATAAACAAAGGATCAATAAAGCTCATCTTACTATTACTAAAATCAAAATTGGGAATTTGATTTTGGTGTTTTGCTAGAATTTGGGTTTGTTTGTATTTTCTTCATTTTTCAACCACTTGACTGCGAATTTGATTTTGGTGTTTTGCTAGAATTTGGGTTTCCTTA
>JAOYMZ010039342.1:0-31666 GCA_025802335.1 Pinguicula primuliflora | reverse complement strand
AATTCAATGTATAAGCTTTCCAATGGTGCGATCAATTTCGAGAACTGATGGCTAATTGAAAAAATTGTTCACGCAAGAGAAAACTGACCATTGTAAAATTGACCATACGAACGGTTCTGATACAATACTTATTTATATATTCAATTATAACGTTATAAAAAACAATCATGTATATATGTGACGTAACTTGTATAAAAATAAAAAAATTATTTTTATTGTTGGTTGATATAAGAGTTAAATTAGGTTTTAGTACAAGATAAATATATAATTATACAAACATTTTTTCGCTAAAAAGCATTTTTGTTATGCTTTTTAAAACAAAGAATAACAATAATAAAGATCTTTTTTTAAGAATTTGAAATATCAGTATTATTAATTATAACAAATCCTCATGCAATAATATAGCCCAAAAGACACTTTAAATTTTTCATTTTGTAATTGGAAAATGATGTATTATTATTTGGCACACTTTTTAAAATCACAACTACAAATTTATTATTTATTTTTATTCCTTCACTTTTAGTTGTGTTTGTGATTGTGGGATATAAATTTATTTATTAAGTGTGTCAAATAATTGTGTATAAATAACACCTCCCTTTTTAATTTGTTTTGCCCAAGTGTTGAATAGTTATGATTGATCCGTATATGTGTTATCCCATCCTCTTCTATTAAACTTAATTATGACACTCAACTTGCATTTTTTTATAATTTGTCAGTGTAAGTGTCTACAATAATTATAACGAATTTCTAAGTCTCCGTTTAATCAGAAATTTTCCGCTACCCGACAAAAATTGTCTATTGAGGCGATTGCTGTAAGGTAGAATAGTGGACAATTCTATTTACTTAATTCAGTCTTTTTTTGTTCGGAGTATATTCATGAACTTTTTTGTATTTTTATCTTTAAAAATCTCTTTCTGTAATATGTTTAAGTGGACGATGAATCAAACTAGTTTTCTAGTAATTTCCTTATCGATGATATAGTCACAACTTGTATTCCAGAAAATGAAGTCATAGTTGCAGAAGAAAAAAAGAAAGGTATAAAGACTGTTTTTTTTTTAAAAGTAAGTTTAATTCATTAAGAGACCATTTACTAAATCCAATTATACACTTTAATGCGGTACCATGACAAGCTTAGATTTTACATCATTTTAAGCCTATTTATCATAGCATTTATCACTAAATCATGCCCTATACACTTACTTTGTACCTTTTTTAATCACTAAAACGTTGCTCTATACATTAGTTAAGCAATATACTGTATCTTTGAGTTGCCCTCTCTTATTATGATTTTCAACCATCTTCTGCTAGTTATTTGGAGTTTAAGTATCGACAACATTTGATCTACTCTTTGATAGCTTTCTAATGCAATTGGTTTCATATCACTTTGCTTAGTAGCTTGTTAGATAAAATCCCTTGAAGTTCGATCACTATGTTACTAATTGTATATTTTGAGCATGTCTAAAGCTTTACTCTCTGTGGAAATATGACCTCTACTTAGCACTGTATTACTTGATACGTTTGTATACTTGCACTCACTTTGCACCTATCAAATTTTTGGTGCAGTTGTCGGGGAGTAAATGCCCAAGATTTGCTCTTAGTTTGCAACACAATAGCATTGTTGACTGTTTTACTTTCCTGCTTTGGTTTTGTCTTAAAATTCTATTTGGTATTTGCAAGTAGTTTATGAGACAAGACTTGGTGTTTCTCACAACCCTGAGCATCAAAGATTGAGCATAGAGTTGAGAGCTTTGAGGAGAGCTCAAAGGACTGAAATCTTACCGCAAGAAGAATTTGAACAAGTCATGGAAACTCAACTACTCAAGTTGATACCACATGATGATGATCTACCTTTTGAAAGCATTTGCCATTCATGAGACTGCTGAAACTGCTCCAGCCATCAGAAAACCAATGATTAGAGCTCATTGCTTCGAGCTTAGGTCAGCAACCGTCCAACTTATGCAGTCTCATTCAACTTTTGGAGGTTCTGAAACCAACAATCCTTGCATTCAAATTGATGCCTTATTGGAAATTTGTGATATTATCAAGATCAATGGAGTGGATTAAAATACTATTCGCCTTAGATTATTCTCATTTTCATTGAGGGACAAAGCCAGAAATTTACTATACAGTTTGCCTCCAGATTCTATCAGAACATGCGAAGATCTACGTAAATCATTCCTTACTCACTTCTTCCCATCCTCAAGAACTGCAAGGATCATGACAGAGATTCAGTGTTTCAGACAAAGAGACCGTGAGAGAATCTGTGATGCTTGGGAGTATTTTAAGGATCTGTTGAGGGACTGTCCTAATTATGAATTGCAACATTGGAGGCAAGTCCAAACATTTTACTTTGGCTTGGATCATAACACAAGGCAAGATGTGGACAGTGCTTTTAATGGAACGTTTATGCAGAAAAGCTACAACCAAGCTTATGCTTATGCTTTGTTTGAAATTTTGGCTCAAAATTGTTATAAATGGTTGTTGGATAGGCTCACAGCTAGAGGAGCTGACCATGTTCAAGGTGGCACCCTAATTGATGAACTTGCTGCAGCTACGAATGCCATGGCATCCAAGTTTGAGTAGTTGATGCCCAGTCCAAAACTTCAGCAACCTCCACAGGCTTATGCGCTTCAAACTCCTACTTGTGAAATCTGTGGAGGAGGTCATCACTTCAGAAATTGCACTGAGTCACCTCAGGTTGATATGGAACAGCTGAATTACATCAATAATCAACTAAGATATAGGCAACAAGGTGGTTAACAAGTTTACAATTTCAGGAAGAGTGATGCCCCTGGTTTGAGTTGGAGTATCCCTAAGAATGCTTTGAACTCTCAGCTTCTGCACGCTCCAAAAGTTCAATATCAACAAACATTAAATGCAGCAAGAAGCAAGGAGGATGAGCTAGTGGTTGCTTTGTCTGAAGTAACACGGAATAACACTGAAACATCACAGAGGAATGCTGAAATGATAGCACATCTCATGGCAAAAACTGAGTCCAATATGCAATCAAACTCCTATTTCAAGGCTTGCACCCAAGCTACCTTGAAGAAATTAGAGAATAGAGTTGGTCAGCTAGGTGCACAGATGAAAGAGAGGCAGAAAGGAACTTTGCCTAGCTTCACTGTAAACAATCCAAGGGAGAGTTGCTAAGCTATTACCTTAAGATCAGACAAAGAGATAGAAGAACCAAAACTACCATCAGTGGTTGTGCCAGCATCTAAGAATGAGGAAGAGTTGGAGGAATCTGGTCATAAAAAGCAGAAGAGCAAGCAAAGAAAAAAGAAGAAAGAAAGGTGGGAGCAAGTGGAGCTCACACCTGAGCTTTTGAGGCGAGCACCTTACCCACAAAGGTTTCACACTGAATATCTTGACCAGCAGTTCAAGAAGTTCTCGGATGTATTCAAGAAGCTGCAGATTAACATCCATTTTGCTGAAGCATTGGAGAAGATGCCTATATATGCAAAGTTCATGAAAGATATCCTCGCTCACAAGAGTTCTGATCCAGTAAGCTTTATAGTTCCTTGCAAGATAGGAGATCGGATTTGACAGAGACCTTTGTAATATTGGGGCGAGTATCAATCTTATGCCTTATTCGATTTCTCAAAATATAGGCTTGGGAGAGCCTAATCCAACTGAATAAACCTACAGCTTGCGAATAAATCTTTTAAGACGCCGAAAAGTGTAGTTGAAGATGTTCTTGTGAAGGTGGACAAGTTCATTTTCCCTATTGATTTTGTGATCCTTGACATGGTATAAGACCAAGGATTTCCTATCATCCTTGATAGACCTTTCTTGAGGGCCGGAGGAGCATTTATTGATATGAGAAAAGGTTAACTAAAGAGCTTCAGATTGAAGATGAGGAAGTGTGCTTCAATGTCTATCCTTCTATGAAGATGCCTATTGATTTCTTACCTGAGTCTGAGCACTGTAATGCCATTGAAAGTCTCCAAGAGGCCCTAGTTGAAGAGATAGGATGCATCTAAGACCCTCTGATCACTTGTCTAACAAGTAAGACACTAGAAGTTCTTCAAGAGCCTTCAGTGCAACAGTTTGCTATTTGGATGGGGGAAAATAAGCCATGGGTGCCAAGAATAGTTGAGTCTTTAGGAGAACGCCCTCCTACACAGCAAAGCTCACTTATACAAGCCTCTGAACTCGATCTGAATCCACTGCTAAATCACTTAAAGTATGTGTTTCTCGGAGAAGGAACAAGCTTACCTGTTTTGATCAGCCGAGAGTTTAAGTGAATCTGAGGAAGCTGTTTGGTGTTCTTAAGGATCATAAAGGAGCCATTGGCTGGACCTTGGCTGACATTAAAGGCATTTCTCCAACAGTGTGTATGAACGAGATTTTGATGAAAGATCATAGCAAACCAATGGTGGCAGCTCAAAGGAGATTGAATCCTATCATGAATGAGGTTGTGAGGAAGGAAATTCTGAAGTGGTTGGATGTAGGAGTGATTATCCCATCTCTGATAGACAATGGATCAGCCCAGTACATTGTGTGCTAATGAAGAGTGGAGTGACAGTGCAAAGGACAACTGAAGAAGTGCTCATAGCAACAAGGCCTGTCACTGGATGGAGAGTTTGTATAGATTATAGAGAGCTGAACAAAGCTACAAGGAAAGATCACAATCATCTCCCATTCGTGGACAAAATGCTTGATAGACTCTCTGGTCATGCCTTCTATAACTTTTTGGATGATATAGTTGCTATAATCAAATCACAGTAGCTCCTGATGATCAAGAGAAGACCACCTTCACATGCCCTTAGGTAATTTTGCCTTTAGAAGAATGTCCTTTGGTCTATGCAATGTCCCTGCTATTTTTAAGAGATGTATGACGGCAGTGTTTTCTGTATGATTGAGGAGATTATAGAGGTCTTTATGGATGATTCCAGTGTCTTTGGAGACAATTTTGACCACTTCTTAGCTAACTTTAAGAGAGTACTTCCGAGATGTGAAGAGGTGCAATTAGTTCTTAACTGAGAGAAGTATCATTTCATGGTTAAAGAAGAAATTTTACTTGGCCACAAGGTGTCAAAGAAGGGCTTGGAGGTTGATAAAGTCAAGATATAGGCCATCAAGAGTCTGCCTCCACCGAGTTCAGTGAAAGTAGTGAGGAGTTTTCTTGGTCATGCTGGATTCTATAGGCAGTTCATCAAGAATTTCTCTCTGATTGCCAAGCCTTATGCCATCTACTTGAGATAGAGGGTGAGTTCAAGATGACAGCTGAGTGTTTGAAGTCTTTTGAGGAACTTAAGCAGCATTTGATCACTGCACCAGTTATGACAATACCTGATTGGAACCTGCCCTTTGAGATTATGTGTGATGCTTCTGATATTGCTGTTGGATCTATACTTGGCCAGTGCAAAGAGAACCTTTTCACAACAATCTACTAAACAAGTAGGATGCTCAGTGTTGCAGAGCTGAACTATACAACCATGGAGAAGGAGATGTTGGCAGTGATCTACTCCTTCAACAAATTCAGACCCTACATATTGGGAAGCAAGGTGGTGGTGTACTCTGATCATGCTACTATCCGCTACTTGATGAGCAAGAAGGATACCAAACCAAGGTTGATTAGTTGATACTCTTGCTACAAGAGTTTGACAAGCAAATCAAAGATAAGAAAGGTGTAGAGAATGTGGTAGAAGGCCACTTTCAAGACTAGAAGGCAACGGATCTTCTATTTCTTCATCTTCTCCTATTGTGGACACATTTCCTGATGAACACTTAATTTTTGTGACCATACATAGGTCCATGGCATGCTGATATGGTGAATTACATGGCCTGCAATATCCTTCCATCTTTCATCTACCAACAAAAGAAAAATTCTTTAGTAATCTCAAGCACTGCTTATGGGAAGACCCTATCTTTACAAGATATATGTTGATCAAGCGATTAGAAAATGCATTCCTAAGGAGGAGATGACATCAATTTTGCAGATTGCCATTCCTTAGAGTGTGGAAGACACTTTGAAGGTCAAAGAATAGTAACTAAGATGCTACAATGTGGATTTTATTGGCCTAGTTTGTTCAAAGATACACACAAGTTTGTTCAAAATTGTGATAGATGCCAACGAGTAGGTAATCTCTCGAGCGAGAATGAGATGACACAACATGGAATCCTTGAAGTAGAGCTCTTTGATGTATGGGTTATTAATTTTATGGGTCCAATTCCTCCAAGACAAGGGGAGCAGTACATTCTAGTGGTTGTCGATTATATTTCAAAGTGGGTTGAAGCCATCTCTTCACCCTCCAATAATTCTGTTGTGGTGGTTAAGTTTCTCAAGCAAAACATATTCTCTAGATTTGGAACTCCTAAATTCATCATCAGTGATGGTGGATCCCATTTTTTCAACAAGTTATTTAAGAATCTGTTGGCCAAATACGGAGTAAAGCACAAGGTGTCACTCCCCAATCCCCCTCAACCCAATGGACTTGTTGAGGTTTCTAACATGGAGATCAAACTTATTTTGGAGAAAGGTGTTAGTATTTCAAGGAAGGATTGGTAAGCAAGACTTATTGATGCTCGTTCGGCACATAGGATAGCTTCCAAGACCCCTATTGGAGCATCACCGTTCAGATTAATCTATGGAAAGCCATGTCATCATCCTGTGGAGTTAGAACACAAATCATATTGGGCAATCAAGCACCTGAACATGGATCCAGCTGCAATAGGAACTAAGAGAATGCTCAAACTCTCTGAACTTGATGAACTTCGCCATGATGCTTATGAGAGTTCAAATATCTACAAAGAAAAGACCAAGTTTTGACATGACAAGCACATCCAGAGGAAGAGCTTTCATCTTGGTCACAAGTGCTTCTCTTCAACCCCAGACTCAGATTGTTTCCAGGCAAGCTTAAAAGCTGATGGTCTGGACCATTTGAGGTCGTCAAGGTCTATCCCCATGGAGCCGTTGAATTAAAGCATCCAGAGGAGAGAATTTTCAAGGTGAATGACCACCGAATCAAGCTCTGCACATCTCCTGAAGACATTGTCCAGAGAAAGGAGATTGTGGGCTTCAAGGACTGAAACCAGGAAGAAGAGGTCGATCTGAACAGACCCTAAACTTAGAGCTCCTTGGGAGGCAACCCAAGCAAGGTAGTTAGGATTTTATTTCTTTCAATTATGGTTTTCTAACCAAGTTTCTGCAGCACAATACAACCAAGCCCGAGAGCAAGCTAGACTGACACTTAGAGCATATCTCAGCATCATGCTAAGTTTGTTCATTCATTCATATACTAGATGCAATTTGGCCTAAATTGAACTCCCAACATTGCACACTCACATTAGATTGTTAAGTGTTAACTATGCATGATTACTTATTTGTGGCCTAAATGGCTTATCTATGCCTATCTGGAGGATGAAAATGGACTCTTCATTCGGGTGTATGGTGGTAGTGCATGAGTTGAGTGGCGCCCGACGTATAAGCATCCTAATTTTATGCAAAATTTATGCGTGCAAAGTATACACTGTCAAGTTATAGTATAATGCATATGAGCAAGGGTCATGTTGGCGTACATCTTGACAAAAACGGTTAATGATCGAATGTTCTATGGTATTTTGTCCAAGTTAGTTGTTGAACATCTCACACCTAACTGGGGTGTAGCAAACATGTATGTTGTATGATGGGTGCAAAGTGAGTGCAAGTATACACACGTATCAAGTAATACACTGCTAAGCATAATTCATATTTCCATAGAGAGTAAAGCTCTAGACATACTCAAAATATACAACTAGTAACATAGTGACCGAAATTCAAGGGATTGTATCTAACAAACTACTAAGCAGAATGAAATGAAACCAATTGCATTAGAAATCTAGCTAAGAGTAGATCAAATATTGTCAGACTCAAACTCCAAATAACTAGCAGAAGACGATTGAAAATCATAATAAGAGAGGGCAACTCAAGGCTACGGTATATTGCCTAACTACTTTGTAATTGACTGAATCAATGTATCACATAATCATTCCTTGCTGTTCTAAAACCACATAATCCAAGTATGGCTAACTCTCTCCTGAGTTAATAGTCAGTCTAACCCAACACAAAGTGAATTCTGCCTCTCGGCCTCACCACAAGTGTGTTGGAGAACTTAAGATCTCAATATGGTCAGTTCTTTGGATATGGCACCACAAGTTAGGGGTCATCCCCCAAGAACGGTGGTGTGGAAGTGTCTAGTATCGAATCTACACAAACGTTTCCACAATAAGTATAAATCACCTAGCTTAGCTTATGATATTCTGGTCTAAATAACTCGGGTATAATGAAAACAGTATACATACATTATAAATCAACAAGTAATGACATTCAATCCACAAAAACTATGTAAAGAAACATTGTAGCTTGGCTCAACCGAGCCTTCAGTTTATAGAAATCAGTTCATGCTCAAGGCATGAGCTTCTACCAATATAATGGAAGCACCTAGAGCAGCCATCAGCATAGTTGAAATCAGCAACTCCAACTTTGCCTCTACCGAAGCTCTGAGAGTGTCTTCTGAAGAGTCTGATTTTTTCCAAGTCCGCTGCCTCAAAAGTGTGAAGTTTGAAATGAAATGTGTTCTGGACTTCTCGGGCTACCTTATGGTGAGATCCTAACCTTTCCATCCTAGTTTGTTGTGAGATACAAGCTTCACAAGTTGTGTGATCCGCAAGTTTGTCTCTTTGCTCATTTTGGCAAAATAGCTTTTTGGCTTCCTTTGGTTGATTACCCGAAGCAGTTGTTCTGTGTCTCCTTAGTCCATTTGGCTCCAAAAGTTGTACAAATGTTTCATGGACCTAGAATAATACATATAAGCACAAATCAAGTCACAAAGTAAGTGTATAGGGCATGTTTTAGTGATAAATGCTATGACAAGTAGACTTAAAATGATGTAAAATCTAAGCTTGTCAACTACCCCACATTTAGATGCTGCTTGTCCTCAAGCATATAAATAGTAAGAACAACCAGAGACACAATAAAAAAGCATAGATGCATAAGATCAATGTATGAAATCAAGTGAAGCAGAAGTGAAGAATCTAGACTGTTTTCATGCTTGTAGGAGCATCTGTTTGGTGAAGTGGCTTTGATCAAGCTCAAAGGTATATCTTTGTGACTAAGTTTGGATGTTTGATGGTAAAGTCGTGAAATGTAAGCTCAGTTGGAGGCTAGTGTTTCAGCAGAAGGAGTTTAGGGGGAGGAAACATCACTACACATCATATTGCTTCATGCCTTCCTAGCAGCCTCTAAATGTGTCTTTTTAAGCCTAGTTTCTACTTCTCTAGGGACTAGCTGAACTCATCATTACTTTTCTCTAACCTTAGTGCATGAGTCAGTGTAGCAATCTCAGGCTAAGCCTCAACTCCATTACTCTAAAGTAAGGGACAGTGAATAGGTGAAAGACTTCTCTCTTTGATGGAGTTGGAGCAGCAATTAATTGCCTCTCATTTTGGCTTAAATGAACATGGGCAGTCCTCTATGTCAAATCTGTGTGAAGGATATTGACAATCAACCGCTCATGACCTCTCTTTTTGTGTCTTCTACCAGCTAATTTCTCTTTGTGAGTGACTTGCTATTTTTCAGCTTGCTTTGTTGATCAGCTCTTCTCTTGATTTTGATTGCTGATTTCTCTGTGGGCTTCCTGGATTTGCTCTAGTTCTCCTTTATCTTAAAATCATGGGATACACACCTCCATATGTTCAGCAAGGGGGATTTAAGAAACTTTGATTTTCTTCTTTTCATGTGTACCCCAACTCTTCTTTGTTTTGAGAGATCTCTTGTCCTTCCTTAGCTTTCTCATGAAGTTGTTTTCATTCCATTCTGTTTAGTATATTAGAAAATACACCCACTTGATTGTCCGGTAACCTTAACTACTTGTAGATTTAAAAGCATGTTAGATATTGCTCAATGTGGATCATGGCCCATGCTCATATGCATTGTACTATAACTTAACCGTGTACAATTGTCATGCATTAAGTTTTTGGCACCGTTGCCGGGGAGCAATTGCCGATTTCATGCTAATAGTTTGCAGTTTAAGTTCATTGATAGTTGTTTTTATTTGTGCTTATTTTGCATTCGGTTAACTCACTGTTTCTTTTGTCGCAGGTAATTTATGATACCGGTATTTGGTGGTTATCATAATTCGGCTAAACAAAGGTTGAATTGGGAGTTAAGAGCTGTAAGAAGAGCTCAAAGAGTTGGTTTCGTTTCACAAGAAGCTATACAAGAGGAAGCACTTGGTGTGCATTCTGATTTTGAGAAAGAAGATTGGGATTTGATCCCTCATGATGATGATAGACCTATTGAGCCCTTTGCTATGCTTGAAGCCGCAGAGGTAGCTCCTTCTATAAGAAGACCTCCCATCACTGCTCATAACTTTGAGCTCAAGCCTTTTACCATTCACTTGTTTCAATCCCACTCTACCTTTGGAGGAGCTAAATCTAGCAATCCCAACAATCATGTTGAGGCATTTTTGGAGATTTGTGACACGGTGAAAATTCAAGGGTCTGACCAAGAAGCAATCGGGTTGAGGACTCTTCCTATTTTCATTGAAGGATAGAGCAAGAGAGTGGCTCTATAGCCTTCCACCAGACTCAATCCGTACATGGGAAGACTTCAGAAAAGCTTTTCTCACCCAATACTTCCCTTCAAGCCGTATTGCAAGAATCATGAATAAAATTCAGACTTTCCAACAAATACCTCAAGAGAATATTTATGAAGTTTGGGAGAGGTTCAAGGGCCTTTTAAGGAGTTGTCCCAACCATGGAGTGTAGCATTGGAGGCAGGTGCTAACCTTCTATTTTGACCTAAATCATAACACGAGAAGGGATGTGGACTCAGCTGCAAATGGAGTCTTTATGCAGAAGTCAAATAACAAAACTTTTACTCTTTTGGAATCCTTAGCACAAAACTATTATAAGTGGCCCGTGGAGAGGCTCGCACAAAGAGGTTCTGATCAGGTGCTAAGTGTTAATCAAAGTGACTCTCTTGTTGCTGCTTTGCAAGCCTTGACTGCTCAAGTTGCACACTTTGCTCCTAAACCATCAATTCAGCAGCCCCTTCCTCAAGCTTATGCTGTTCAACAACCAGTGTGTGAACTCTGTGGAGGTGCCCATCATTTCAGCAATTGTAAGGATTCTCCTCAAGTGGATATTGAATAGCTGAACTATGTTCAGCAGCAGAGATGGAATCAAGGAGGATATCAAGGCCAACCAGGTGGATTTCAGCACAACAATTATAGGAAGCAAGATGTTCCTAGCTTTTCTTGGAGCAACCCTCAGGGCGATCTCAATTCTCATATCTTTGCCCCTCCAGCCCATGAAGTTTAGTTTCATAGCTCCACGGATGCATCAAGGAGCCAAGACAATGATCAGATGGTTGCATTGAGAGATATGCAATGCCAAACCTCAGAGATGTTGAGCAAACTTGCTCAACAGAATATAAGCTTCTCTTCTGAAGTGAAGTCTTACTTTCAGAACTAGCAAGTAGTCATCCAAGGGTAGCAAGCTGTCATTCAAAAATTGGAAAGCATAGTAGGTCAGTTAGCTGCACAGTTACAAGAGAGACCGAAGGGCACCTTGAAAGTTTCACAAAAAACAACCCAAGGGAAAGCTGCAAGGCTATTATCTTGAGATCAGGCAGGGAGATTGACGAGCCTAAGGGTCCTTCTATTGTTATGCCAGCAATAGAGCTCACAAAAAGAGAAAGCCAAGCAAAGACAAAGAAAGAAAGAAAAGTGGGAGCAAATTGAGCTTACACCTGAGATCATGAGGAGCATGCCATACCCTCAACCACCTCAGAAGGAGTATTTGAACCAGCAGTTCAAGAGATTTTCAGATGCCTTCAAGAAGCTTCACATTAACATCCCATTTGCCGAGGCTTTGAAAAAAATGCCTACATATGCAAAATTCATGAAGGATATTCTGACTCACAAGAGAAAGATTGAGGTTGATGGAACCATTCAACTTATAGCAGAGTGTTCTTCCATTCTAAGTAGACAAATCCCTCAAATGATGGCTGATCTTGGTAGTTTCACAGTGTCTTGAAAGATTGGAGAGCATAGCTTTGATAGAGCCCTTTGTGATTTAGGTGCAAGTATCAATCTCATGCCTTATTCTATCTCATAAAAGTTGGGTTTCAGAGAGCAAAGTCCCACGGGTATTACTTTGCAGATGGCTGATAAGTCACTCAAGAGGCCAAGAGGTGTGGTTGAGGATGTGCTAGTGAAGGTGGATAAGTTCATATTCCCTGTTGACTTTGTGATTTTGGATATGGTTGAAGATCATGGAGTGTCTATTATCTTAGGGAGGCCTTTTCTCAAAACTGGTGGAACTCTGGTTGACTTGAGAAAAAGAGAGTTGAAGCTGAAAATAGAAGATGAGGAAGTATGCTTTAATGTCTATCCATCCATGCGTACACCTAGTGATTTTGTGCCTGAATCTGAGCATTGTAATGCTATTGAGTGCATCCAGGAGACCTTGGCTGTGGAGTTAGGATACATCCAGGACCCTCTCCTTACTTGCTTGACCAGTAAGACCCCTGAAGGTTTGCAAGAACCATCTGTGTATCAATTTGTTGTTTGGTTGAAAGAAGGCAAGCCATGGCAGCCTAGAGCAGTAGAGCCTTTGGGAGAGAGACCACCTCCCCAACAAAATTCAGTTGTGAAGGCTCCTGGATTGGAATTGAAGCCACTGTCCGAACACTTGAAGTATGTATTCTTAGGAGATGGAGTGGATCTTCCAGTCTTGATCAACAAGCACTTAAAAGTTGATGAAGCTGCAACTCTGATCTAAGTTCTTAAGCAACATAAGGGAGCTATAGGGTGGACTTTAACTGATATTAAGGGGATCTCTCCTGCAGTTTGTATGCATAAAATTTTGATGGAGGATTACAGCAAGCCTGTGGTGGCTGCTCAAAGGAGATTGAACCCTATCATGAAGGATGTAGTGATGAAGGAGATCCTTAAGTGGCTTGATGCTGGGGTTGTCTACCCAATTTCAGATAGCTCATCGATTAGTCCAGTTCAGTGTGTGCCCAAGAAGGGAGGAATGACAGTGCAAGTGATGAGATCATAGCCATCACTTGGATGGAGGGTGTGCATGGATTACTGGGAGTTGAAAAAGGCCACCTGAAAAAACCATTACACCTTGTCATTTGTTGATCAAATGTTAGATAGGTTGGCTGGGCATGCATTCTATAGCTACTTGGATGGTTACAGTGGATATAATCAGATAACAGTAGCACCAGAAGACCAGGAGAAAACTACACTCACCTGACCCTATGGCACTTTTTCCTTCAGGAGGATGCCCTCCGGTCGATGCAATGATCCTGTCACCTTTCAGAGGTGCATGATGTCTATCTTTTCTGATATGATTAAAGAGATTGTTGTGGTGTTCATGGATGATTTCAGTATTTTTGGGGATAACTTTGAGCACTGCCTAGCCAATCTTGAGAAGGTTCTTCAAAGGTGTGAAGATGTGCAACTTGTTTTGAACTGAGAGAAGTGTCACTTTATGGTGAGAGAAGGGATAGTCCTTGGTCATAAGGTATCTAAAAGAGGCTTAGAAGTGGATAGAGCAAAGGTTGAGGCCATCAAAAGTTTACCTCCCCCTACTTCTGTGACAGCAGTTAGAATTTTCCTTGGCCATACTGGCTTCTATAGAAGATTCATCAAAGACTTCTCCTAGATTACTAAGCCCCTATGCTCCCTCCTTGAGAAAGAAGCAAAATTCAAGATCACAACTGAGTGTCTAGCATATGTTGAAGCTCTCAAACAACATTTGATCTCTGCCCCTATCATGATAGCACCTGATTGGAGCCTGCTCTTTATGGTTATGCGCGATGCTTCTGATGTTGCTGTTGGTTCAGTGCTTGACCAACACAGGGAGAAGCAGTTTCACACAACCTACTATGCAAGAAGGATGCTCAGTAGTGCTGAATTGAACTACACTATCACAAAAAAGGAGGTGTTAGCAGTGGTCTTCTCTTTCAACAAGTTTAGACCTAACATTCTTGGAAGCAAGGTAGTGGTGTACTCAGATCATGCTGCTATTCAGTTTTTTATGAACAAAAAGGATGCCAAGCTGTGGTTGATTCATTGGGTGTTGCTCTAGCAAGAGTTTGATATGGAAATCAAGGATAAAAGAGGCATTGAGAATGTGGTAAGAGACCACTTGCCTAGAATTGAAGGGAGAACCCCTCTCATGGCTTCAGAGGCACCTATCATTGATACTTTTCCTGATGAACAAGTGTTAGCAGTACCTGTTCCTTCTTGGCCTTGGTATACAGATTATGTCAACTATTTGGAATGCAAGTTTCTTCCTCCCTTCACTCATCAACAGAAGAAGAAGTTCTTTACAGAGCTGAAGCATTACTTGTTAGAAGATCCTTTCCTCTACGGAGTTTGTGCTTATTAGATTATTAGGAAGTGTATTCCCGAGGCTGGAATGGGATCTATCTTTCAGCATTGTCATTCACTTGCGTGTGGAGGCCATTTTGGTGGCCAAAGAACAGCAACAAAGGTACTTCAGAGTGGCTTCTTCTGGCCTTCCATCTTTAAGGATGCTCACAAGTTTGTGATGGCACGTAATAGATGTCAAAGAGTTGGGAATCTGACTAGGAGGAGTGAGATGCCCCAAGTGGGAATGTTGGAGGTAGAGTTATTTGATGTATGAGGCATTGATTTCATAGGACCTTTCTTTCCAAGCCAGCAGCAAGTTTACATTCTAGTAGCTGTTGATTATGTGTCTAAATGGGTTGAGGCTGTGGCTTCCCCTACCAATGATGCTGCCGTGGTGATTAAGTTTTTGAAAAACATCTTTACTCGGTTTGGAACACCTAGGTACATCATTAGTGATGGAAGATCGCACTTCTGCAACAAACTGTTTGAAAATCTCCTTAACAGGTATGGGGTGAGACACAAGGTGACTTTGCCTTACCACCCTCATGCTAATGGTTTGGCAGAGGTATCCAACAGGGAGATAAAGTCGATTTTGGAGAAGACAGTGAGTGTTTCATGGAAGGATTGAGCAGCAAGGCTTCCAGATGCTCTTTGGGCATATAGAATAGCTTTCAAGACACCCATTGGCATGTCTCCTTTCAGATTAGTCTATGGGAGAGCTTTCCACCTTCATGTGGAGCTTGAGCACAAATCCTATTGGCCTAAAGCATTTGAACATGGAGTTGCAAGCAGCAGGAGCCAAGAGACTTCTTCAGCTCTCGGAGTTGGATGAACTGAGGTATGATGCCTATGAAAGTGCTCGAATCTACAAAGAAAGGACCAAACAATGGCATGACAGGAACATCCAAAGAAGAACTTTCCTTCCTGGCCAGAAAGTGTTGCTGTTCAATGCTAGACTTAGACTATTTCCAGGAAAGCTGAAGAGTAGGTGGTCTAGTCCTTTTGAGGTGGTGAGAACCTTTCCTTAAAAGGATAAAAAGTAGTGGAAGTGATGCACCCAGAGGGTAGGGTCTTCAAGGTGAATGGACAATGATTGAAGCTATATACATCACCTGAAGAGCTCACCCAAGTGAGAGGATCAGTCGTTTTCACAGAGTGAAGAATAAGAAGTCTATCTAAGGACTATAAACATAGAGCACTTGGGAGGCAACGCATGTTCAGTATCTTTCCTTCAGTATTATGTTTCCTTTGTTTTCTGACTTTGTTTTGAAAGATTGCAGTTCTATGAGCCGTGAGTGCAAACCAAGTGTGGGGTAGAAGACCCCTAGAGCAACCATTGGAAAAGGAGGGCTAGAGCCAACAAGTTGAACAGCTACAAACCAGGTTGTATTACTTCAACCCTCTTGAGCATAAATTGCTATGATTTCAACACTTTACTTTCTGGATTCACTTGAGGGCAAGTGAAGTTTTAAGTGTGGGGTGCGAGGTTGTTTACTAGGTATCGTATCTTGTGCATATCCTGTTTGCAAGTCCTTTACTCTCCTTATGCTTATTCATCTATGGACTTGAATTTGTTTGCCCATTTATGCCTAAAATGTTCGCTTGATCCTACTCATTATGTTCATATGCACCCCGATGGCTAGTGTAATCTATTCATGCTTGTCTGATTGTGGCTTGGTAAGCCCACTGTTGCATATTTGGAGATTGGGAGTGAGCTCTTCTGTGGTTTAGTTTGGCGGAGTGCATGAATGGATTGGTGGTCCGAGGTTAGGTGTCATTATATTTTTCATGAGGGGAGGGAGAGATGCAGCCTCTACCTTGGTTTGAGTGCTTAGATTCTAGTGAACATGCCCTTAACCCTTTAGAAATAAAGGAGCCAATTGAGTTCAAATTAAAGTAGCTAAGAAAGAACACATTCTGTCAAAGGAGTTTAAAGATGCATGATCCAACAAAGAAAAAGAAAGGAGGTCACAAATGAAAAGCTAGAATCTGAAGTACCTCCAAAATAATTTAAAAGATGATCAAGCATCCAAGTATTCATCAAAAGAAGGACCTGCGGCAAATTTGGGACCGCAAAGCAAAAGTTTAGCAACATGAATGAAGAAGCTGAGCACAATTCAAGGCTGAAGACACACAAAGTTTATAAAGATCCAACAATGTAGAGCCAAGAAACAAGACAGGGGTTGAGGGTAGTTGATTATTACCATCTTACACTCAAATTAGGATCTAGAGGTCTGTCCACACTCGTGCAAGCCAAAAATGAGAGACTATTAATTCTTTCCAACTCCATCAACAAGAGGTGCCCTTATCCAAACACTAACCCCTAAAAGAAAGAGAGTGATGGAGTTGAGGCCCAAACTGAGATTGTCATGAAGTTCATACACTAAGGATAGTGGAATGAAGGTGAAGAGCTTACCTCATTCCTAGAGAGGCAGCAAAGGAGCAAAAGGGACACATCTTGATAACTGATAGGGAAGCATGAAACGAGAGGGGGGGTGATGACATTTCTCCCCCATAACCTGATTCCACGAGCCTCTATCCCTTCTCTTTGCCTTTTAGCCCACACTTGCTTGTTGCTTGTAGCAGATACATCTTCATCTTGCACTACATTGCTTACTACCTAGTGATCATTCTATTTGTGCAGTGCATGTATATTGTCATTCTTCCATCTCTGTTTAGATTCTTGTTTCTATGCTTGAGGACAAGCATTATTCTATGTGTGGGATAGTTGATGAGCCAAAATCATAGAGAGTTTTAGGCTCATTTTATGAATTGATTTATCATTGATTATGGTTCATATGCTCGAATTTATAGTTGATTTGTGCTTATTTTGTGCTATGTAGATCAAGTGCAACATATCAATGTGTTAGATGGATTTCCAAGCCATTCTACACACAAAACATTACATGGGCAAAAGAGACAGAGAATGTACGATTCAGGCAACAACCACCAACCCCTCAAAAGTACCTCCATGACCTTAAAAAGGCTGTAACTTCCAAACCAAGGCGATTACGTGGCAGAAATTTCCAGGAAGTAGGTCACGGGTTCCTCTAGAAGTCATATGTTCACATGGAAGGCTGAAAATGGAAAGAAGACCGAGCTTTGAAATGATTGACCACTTTGGGTAAAATTTGCGCGCAATATCCATCAGGTATATTGCAGCATGCATATCTCTCAAAATACTTGGAGGATTGAGCTGTAATTTCACATAGGTGTTTTTCCCTAGGAGTCCACTACAATTGATCTTGACACTCGAGAGGCAAAGGAGGTGGCCAAGATAGGGTTTTAAGTCAAATTACCATACTGAGTTTAATGAAGCTGCATTGTCCGATATGCCACTTGTTTCACTTGTATCTCTCAAACGGCTGGGAGGATCGATCTGAAACTTCACAGGAATCTTGCTCTAGATGTCTTTTACGATTTGCATTCAAACGACACACACATTGGAGGCGGCCTGGTTCGAGAAAAAGGCGATTCAAACTCAAGTGGTCTCATCAACACTCGGGTGGAGGAATCTGTCCATCTCTTGATTCCAAAAGCACCATGGCTTGTTGTATTTGCTTTTTTTAAGGTGTAGTAGTTAATGTTTGAAGCATGAGCTAGATTTTCTTGACTCAAGGCTCGGTTGAGCCTAACTTATGATGTTTTGAATCAGTTTATTTTGTTTAATATCATTACCTTGTTCTTATGATGGTTGTGTTTTTCTTGTATGAATGTTTGTGACACTTTGACCGATTGTCATAAATAGTTTTCGTAATCTGAGCATGCTAGGAACTAGTTTGTGAGGATAGAATACCAAACACCTCCACACCACCGTCCTTGGGGGTAACACTTAACTTGTGGTGTCATACTCCGAACAAACAGTTCATACTTTGATCTTATCTTCACTTGTGTGTTTGAGGCAGTGTTCGAGAAGGCGGCCGCCGCGGCGCTGCGGTGGTTGCCTAGTCGTCCCTAAATTCCAAAACGTCCCACCGGGGGCCTGTTCGGTCTAGCGGGATGATCTAGTCAGTGAGGCGACCGTCTCGGCCACAGCGGTCGCCTCGCCCGAGGGGCAGCCACCCCGAGCGCTGCGGTGGCCACCTCGCCCGTGTGGTGGCCGCCTGAAAAGTTATTACTTATTATATTTTTTAAAATTTTAGAATTTTGTGCTTCAAGTTTTAAAATTAAAACTCAAAACCCAACCCATAACATTAACCATAATTATTAGCCTTAAGGCCCATAATGAACGAAGGAAAGAAAAGAGTGAGACCCCATTTATAGATGGCAAAAGTCCCACCGGAATGTGAAGGGTGTGAGCTCCCTTCGCAATCTATAAATAAGAGCCACCCATTTAGTTTCCTTCGTTCATTATATAACTCATTTTATGGGTTTTAAAAATGAAAAATATAGTTAGTTTTAAAAAAAGAAATCAACTATAAAATAAACAAAAAAAAAATACTTCAGGCAGCGAGGTGTCGGGGCTGCCAACAAGATGCCCGAGGCATTGGCCAGCTCCTGACACCTCTGCTTCCGTCCGACGCCTTCTCGTACACTGATGTCAAATGTTATTCAAACCTCATGAAATGAAAATGAATTGTCTGTTGAGCCTGAAGTTGGGCCGAGGATGCCATCTGATTTTATGCAAAGTCTGTCAATTTTATGTACTGTTGGACTATCAATTATAAATAATATTATGTGATGGGCTTAGTACTGAAAATGGAAGTGCAAAAATTATGTCGGAAGATGGAAGTGCATATATTGTGATGGGGCCTAAATGCGAAAAAGGGGTGAATGGATATTTAATTGCGGTACCACCGATACAATCACTTATGATATGTTGGATATTATTCTTATGCAGAATTTTGCGAAAAAAGTTGTTTAGACTGCAAATAGTGAATTTCCTCCTATTAGGGGAGCAGGAGTTATTGAGATTTCTCCGTCTATAAAACTGACGAATTATTTATATGTGCCTTTCTTGTCCTATAAATTGTTGTGTATAAATCATGTCTTAACAGAGTTGAACTGTTTAGTTATGATGTACCCGACTTTCTGTTTCATAAAAGATATCCGTTCGAGGAGGATAATTAGGTGTGGTACTCTTAGATAGGACATAAGTCTCACAACAGAAAGGAATGTTAGACAAAGGTATCTGTGTGATGGATGGACAAGACGTCGGTGTCACAACCAACTTTGAAAATCTGGAGATCCTCGAGTCAAGAGTGTCCATCCTGTTGAGTCCAGCTCGTCCACAAAGTACAAACTATCTCTCTTAGTACCACAACTAATTATCATTCTTAAACGAATATCCTTTAAGAAACAGAAAGTCGGGTACATCATAACTAAACAGTTCAACTCTGTTGAGACATGAATTATAGATAACAATTTATAGGACAAGGAAGGCACATATAAATAATTCGTCAATTTTATAGGCGGAGAAATCTCAATAATCTCTGCTCCCTTATGTTATGATCTCGAGGATTGATAAGTAGAGGCGAGGACAAGAACCCTAAAACCACTACCTATTTCATCTCCTAGATAATCCTTTCTAAGGTTACAATAATCATATATATATATATATATGTATAGAAAAACTACTAAGGACCTCTAAGTAATTACAACAATATAAAAGACTAACATATAAATAAAGGATCTTTAGTCTCTTCGGATATTCGTATCAACACATTCTCCTTCAAAATCATGCTTGACCTCAAGTGTGGCATTAATCGCGTAATTCGATTGAGGAGAACCAGACGTTGTTGAAGCCTTGCAGAAAATCCTATCAATTTGAGGTCCACCCAGCCAACTATTATAATGGCCTGTGAACTAAACCCATGTTTGCCAAAATAAATCACAAGGCCCAATTTGTCAGGATCAAGAAAATCACACGATCTGCTTCTGCTTAATCCATCCAACAGACAAAATCTGGTAAATTTTTGAATGTGCCCTATCAGTGGGCTATATTTGCTAAAATACCCTGTCACGCTGAAGCCTTCAGCGCGGAAGGACCCGCATTGAAGACAACAATGCGATTTTTAACTCGTGTTGTTACCTTCAGCGCTGAACAGAATTTTCTGACAATTCACACGCACAAACACACTAATACACACAATGCACGGGAGAGAGAAAATGTTCTAACAGTATGGTGTAATTTTTTATCTCCTATAGGAAGATGAAGATCCAGAGAAGGTGAATTGGACCCAGCCATGGCAACTCCAGCAGGTTCCTCAACTTCTTCATCAATCTTCTCTCACAGAAATTCTAGCCCATTAAATGATACCATTTTCTTCTCCATCTTCCCTGATCCTTACATCACTTCTGCCAGTGCCGGCACTGGCACGGGTGTCTTCACCTCGGACGAGGCCAATGGACTGCAATCTCTCCATATACATATCATCCGACATATATCTCCAATCACTGCCACATATATATGGCAACACGAGCCCTTCTCTCTTTCTACAGCGTTATCCCCGATTCCCCACCTTGTCGGACACCTTCTCTTCGGCGATAATCTCAAGGACGAATGGTTCGTTGTCTATCTCCTATTTGAGATATCGAAGACCTTACCAAATGTTTCCATTCGTGCCTGGGACTCCGACAGTGAGTTTCTGTGAAGGTAATACTAGATCAAAGTTGAACCAAATCTTGACAACTCTTGGATTCTTGAGCAAACCCATGAACTTGAAAACCTATTACACAAATCGGAAATTGTGGTTGGGAAAGAAGAACAGGAACAGGGAATTGGGGTTGGGAAAGAAGAACAACTCCATTTTGTACTGTCTATGTATCTCGTTCATCCTCTCCGAAGAATAGGAACAGGGAAGATCAGGATGCTCCATTTTGTACTTCGTTTCTGCAAATCGGAAATTGGGTTTGGGAAAAAAGAACAGGAATAGGGAATTGGGGTTGGGAAAGAAAAACAACTCCATTTTGTACTCTGTGTATCCCATTCATCTTCTCCGATAGGAGGAAAGAGAAAATATTAAAATCTCACCATAGTGTATATTAGTGTGTTACTGTGTGAAGTTGTCAGGGAAATGAAGATTCGCGCAGTCGGTAACAGCACGGACAATGTCCGTACTGAAGCCTTTGGTGCGGTTCTATTCTGCATTGAACGTTTCAGCATGGTAGGGCATTTTAGCAACTAAAGTGCCCTGACAGGGCACATAGAAAAATTTACCACAAAATCTCCTCTCAAACATAATCCCTGATATGCCGCCTCACAAAATCCCAATCAAATCCTGTCCATCCCAAAAAATTGCAGAGACTGTCGGCACTCCAACAGGCTGTATCTCTCCCATCCATTCCGTCGCAGAACTCCACTCCTCCAACTTCACCGCCCTCGTTTTCCCCTATCACACACCAAGTACAGTGTCTAAAGGAATGGTGTGCTCAGAGATTTGCGAAAGAAATCTCCAGTTGGGAAGGAGGGTTGGGAGGTGCCCACCATCCTCGCCCACCTTGCCTCTATCCCAGACGAAATTCCAGCCACGACGTAAGGATAACCTGGCCGCTATCATTTCCTCCAAAAAGGGGACCAACATTCTCGTGTAGGGAGAAAATGGCTCCTGTTGCAGACTTCGGACGCATCTGGCATCCCTGCACCTACTATCAAGGAGAACTTCTTGCGAGTTCCGTATTTGGTTTCCGGATGTGGGACTGGACGAGTTCGGTGGGGGTTGCTGTCAGACAGAAATGGCCTAGTTTCTAGCATCTTTTGCAGCGATACTAACAGGAAAATGACCTATTTTACGGGAGCAAGAGATTCACAAAGGGGGCGTAAGGGGAATACCAGGCTGATGGTCAGAAGCCTGGGGTTGGTACCCTGTCAGTGATGGAGGTTGTGATTCCACGGCAGGGGATGACCTTGGTTTTGGCTTGGTGGTCCTTGAGTCGTAGACACAGTAGGGTCTACATATAGGGCCAGTACATGTTGTGCGTGAAATGGATACGAAATTCCCTTGGCGGCGTTGTCAGCCATGGCGCGGTCCAGTAGAAACTTGAGAGACAATCGAATACCGGCAACTTGTGCTTCCAAAGCCTCTTACCGTAACTTCATCTATTTTTGGTCCGCCAACACCGCGTCAAGCTGAGACATCCAACTAGAGGACAATTCATCACCCATTTCTCCGTCTGCCGAGATAACTAGTACATCGGAAATAGACCTTCCTCGTGGTCTACTTGTGGCTCTGATACCACGTTATTATGATCCCGAGGACCGACAAGTAGAGACGAGGACAAGAACCCTAAAACAACTACCTATTTCATCTCTTAGATAATCCTTTCTAAGGTTACAATAACCATATATATAGGAAAACTACTAAGGACCTCTAAGCCATTACAATAATATAAAAGGACTAGCATATAAATATATATAAATAAAAGATCTTTAGTCTCTTCGAATATTCGTATCACCTTAACGGGAGCAAATTCACCATTTGCATTCTGAGCAACGTTTTTTGTAGAATTTTGCATATGAATAATATCTGACATTTCACATGTCGGATATCAAATATCTGACATGTGAAATGTATCGGTGGTTGTATCCGACATCTGAAATGTATCGGTGATTATATCGGTGGTACTGCAATCAAATATCCATTCACCCCTTTTAACATTTAGGCCCCATCATAATATTTGCGATTCCATATTCAGACATAATATTTGCACTTCCATTTTCAGTACTAGGCCCATCACATAATATTATTTATAACGGCTTAGTTGCATGCAAAATCAGTAGTCCAACGGTACATAAAATAGACGGACTCTGGATAAATTAGATGGCATCCTCGGCCTGACTTCAGGGTCAACAGACAATTCATTTTCAAAACTTTCTGAAGAGAAAAATATGGCCTAGTAATGTAAGGGTCAATTGGTAATTTCACACCATAACATCTTTTAGTACCTGGACTATGATCTGTCAGATCTAAATGTACGTCATCTAGGGTTTTAGAGCAACCCGAGTCCCCATCTCAATTTCTTGTCACAGTACTGGTCCCGAGATTGGCAATAGCTAGTTCGTTGCCCCTCTAGTCAAACTCCAACTGACTTCCTTCGGCAGCAAGTGCGACAAGTCCATCTCTTCGGCACTTGTTTTGTCTCTGATCGTTCAGGTAACCTACCAGTCTATAGCATTCTTTCTTAATGTTCGAACATTCAGTCATCGAAATGATGAGTTCGCCAGATTACAACCATCTGACTGTCTATCAGACCATTATTGTCACGATTGTATGCCCCCTATCCCGTTTTGTGATTTTGAGTCTCACTATTTTTAATTGTGAGACCAGTCCCAATGTCCCTCGAACATGGATTTGATCTGCCGGAAGCTATTGCAGGATGTAGAATAATTTGTGTCCTCGAAGCTTCCCATCGAATTGTCGCATACGTGACTTTGACTGAGGACAAGGGACTCTCTTTAAGGATGTCTCATATGTTTATATTGACAATTCAGGCTAGCCAAGAACGTAAAGAGTCGATGTTCGTCCTTTATATGGTTAAAATTGTACATATCCTTCACTGTTTCCATAGGATTAGGGAGGTGTCTATCGATTTCTAAACAAAGTGAACTGCATAACCTATAGTAGTCCTCAATCGATGGCTGCCCTTGTGTAAGTCGATCTGCATGTGATTAGATCGAAGATTAGTAGGAAATTTTCATCAACAGTGAAATTTTTCTTCAAAATTTTGCAGGGCTCATAAGCTGATGGATAATGAGCGTACTTCTGTACAAGTTGTCGATCCATGGATTTTGTCATCCATTCAACCACTTGTAAATCCCTTTGTTTTCAAGTTTGCATATCAATCATCAGCTTCAACAGGAGCATTGATTTGACCGGTAATGAATCTGAGTTGTCATCTCTCCTCTATTGCTCATTTCGTCAATCGCGCCCAGAGAATATAGTTGTGGTTATCCAATTTGATGTCTACCAAAGTATAATTAGGTTGGTGATTGTCTGACTTCATAGAGGAGGAGGATAACAGATTTTGGGTTGCAAGGAATTTTGCAAATTGCTCCATCATAAGGTTATTTTGTTCGGTCAGTGCTTTATCACCAACAACTACTGTATTGCCGGAACAAGAAGGATGGATTCATGTATATGAAGTTGCAGGAATTCTTACCTACTCCGATATCATATCATGAATTTTATGCGGAAGTTTGGAGAGAAAATTTTCTCTTTTTTCGAGTATGTATTAAATTTACAAAGTTAAAAATATATAGAGGAATTCCTTGCTAGCCACTTCCCCATAATTCCTAATTTCTGAAATATGATCTCTAAAATTTAAGGATCATAATAAGCGGGAACGAATTTGAGTAAATCCTTCAAATCCTTTCCCTATTCATATTTCTTTCGTTAACATACTCTCCTCTCTGGGCTCAGGTCTCGTATGCACATGTGTGGGCCAACTTATAAAAAAATGTGGGTTGCTCTCATTAAAATCTTGAGCCAAAGATTATAGATATTAGCACCACATTTCCTTATAAGTTGGTTTGTAATTTTTTCTCTAATTCGTGTGTGAAAATATTCTAATACTCTACTCAAATTCAACTGGGTAAATCCTGTTGAGACTTGTACTACCATATGGATAATGCCCAATTTGATCATACCCATTATGGGGCCAATACTTAGGATATTCCCAAAAATAATCACAAGAACCTCGCAAATTCATCGAGATCTTCAGAAACAATACCCTATTTGGGCCAAACCCTCATTGGCCCATCCATGGGGGACATACTCTGGACTGTCATTGAAAACACTATCGGGCAAGTAGATCTCCCATTCTGATACTATGTTAGAAAACAGACCCCCCCTCTCTGGGCTCGGGTCTCGTGTGTGTAGATATACTTGTGTGGGTTAACTTATAAGAAAGATGTGTGTTACTCTCATTAAAACTTTGAAAAAATGGTGAAAGATTTTAGCACCACATTTACTTATAAGTTGGGTTGTAACTCTTTCTCTAATTTATGTGGGACAAAATTCCAACACAAATTGCCATCGCAACTATTTCGGTTTTGGGAGAAAAATTACATATATGACATGAACCCTAGACTTTTGCCCCTGAACTTGACAAACTCTACAACTACGTTCAGACAATATTTGCTTTGGAGACGATTTAGAAGGTATGTACATTGGATTTATGACCCATCGCAATATAGTTATGTTGTTCATACACATTTTCTCGATTGTGATTTTTATCATATGTGCAATTTGATATTGATGTGAGTTTGTATAGGAAATGTTATAGTTTATGTATGAATGAGTATATTTATATTTGTAAATAGTATGAACCCAGATGAATTCTTCTACATTAGAGTCATATCTTTGTTTGAGGATTCCTGTGCAGACGGAGATAAATCTGTACAATCTCGGAAGAGGTTGTACAACCATCTAAGATCAATAATTGATGAGGTTACCATGTCTATCTGTGGGCTCCGTAAGAGTCCAAGAAAGCAAAAACCAAGTGCAGAGGTGCAATATGTTCCTACGTCGTGCAGACTATATTTCAGTGAACAAGAAGAGGAGGCATTGATTTCTGAGATGAAAACAAGAATCAAAGAGGGAGGAAGATTTGAGAATGGATTTAGAAAAGGCTTCAATAAAAAGTGTGAAAACCTGATTAGAAATGAGCTACATGGCGGTTGGATAACTAGCAAAGAGGTGCATAATAAGATCAAGGTGTGGAAGTCTGAATGTAGTCTGTTGAGTCACTCTCTCAAATTGAGTGGATCTTCCTGTGATAGCAACAAGATACAAATCATTGTGGATGAGACGATGTGGGCAGAGAGACTGCGAATAACAAACTGTTTATGATTATGAATGATTGTGTGCTTTTGAAGTATGTTTGTTGATAAATTGTACATTATGTTTACAGGATAGTTCCAAGTGCAAGATGCTTTGTAACAAAAAATAAAAAGGACCACTAGTAGTGTTGCACACGACTTCCACAATGCCACTGATATGATACCTGAGGAACAAGTCTATGAACTACATGACAAAGACTCATCAAACAATGATGTGGATCTCCCCGAGTTTGAATTCACACAACCAGAGGACATGCCACCTTGAATAAGAGATGCAAAAGAAGAAGGGCACATACCCCCAAGATCTCAAAGAACCCAACAACATCTTCAGTTGCCAACAACAGTCCTGTTGACTCCAACAATGATGTATTCTTGAATGTCATGCAGAGCATTCTTGTAAACCAGGAAGCACAAAAGCTTTATGCAAAATAAAAAGATGATATTATCGCAATAGAGATTATCAAGAAGAATCTTGTGGCTATGCATTTTACAAGCCTCAATTTCAAGAACACTAAGGCAGTGACAACTGTGTTGCTGAGCAATCCATCCGTCTTAGAAGATTGGTGTATCATGAGCGAGGATGAGAGAATTGAATTTGTCAACAAGATTGTGGCTGATATGAGTGAGGATGTATCATAAACTTGATTGACACTTTGTATGGACTTTGTGACATCTTCGATCAATTTCATTTGATCTGTTGCAAATATATGTAATGAGCCAAAAAATTATATAACATAGCATGCCATTACTCATAAAAAAGGACTTGATCCAAAAGATTGTCAAAAGTCTTCTTCACAAGCTTGATTAAAGAGTCAGAGTCAAAATTAGAGTCTGAGTATGGGCCAATTAGAATCCCTGGAGTCATCTTCATTACTAGCAGTGGGAGGAGGTGGAGGAGCAGCGACAGGATATGGTGGAGGGAGTTCCATAGACCACGTAGTTAAGTTCCCTAATTGTGTATCTATGGAACAATTTTTTTTCTATTTCTAATTCCTAGAGTTGAATTTTAATTTGGGCGATATATTCATATTGCTTGTTCTATTTTGTTTGATGATGTTTAGTGAAAGTATACACTATCCTCAAGTAGTGCAATGCAAAGCAAAGGTCATATCCCATGGAGATGTGGCTCAATACATGCTTAACTCACATTCAACCACATGAAAACTGAAAATAAGGAGGTTGTTTTGTTTAAACTACTAAACCTAACTAAATTTAGAGCCAAACTAGCTATGAGCATGTCTAGTGCTGTCACTACCCTAGAACAACGTAAACAACAGAACAAAGGGTAAAACACCAAGTGGAGAAATTGACAGGCGTGCAAAGTGTACACGGTCAAATTATAATATAAAGCTGGTGAGCTAGGATAATAATCCATGAGGAGCAAGGTCAATACATGTTTTTAAGCAAAACAATTTTCAAAAGACAGAAGTAAGTTGAGGAGTGTATATCTTGCAAACAAATCATTATAATAAGGTGAAACCAATTTCACTATAAAGTTAAGGAAACAAGGATTAAAAGATATGAAGACAACTAAAACCAAATCGCAATAGATCAGGAGATAAATCAGATGGTATGGGACTGATTCAAGACTGGAGTGTATCACCTAAACTGCCATGCTTCATTCTTAACTTCAAGCCTAACTATCATGCATCTCTCATCCATCCTACCACTAAATTCAAGTATAACTGGGCCTGTTCCAAGGTATATCAGTCAATATACCATCCACAGGGGGGATTTTGGCTTCACAGCCTCACTTCCATACATGGAAAGGAAGAAAATATCAATTGAACCGTTTGTTTGAATATGACACCTAAAGCTAGGGGTGGTGCCCCCAAGGGCGAAGGTGTGTGAGTGTTTTGTATCCTATTTATGTAAGTGCTTCCGCTGCTAATGCACAAACCATGCATGTAGTTCAGAGTATTTGATCAGAACATAAGAACTTAATCTATGACAACAAAGACATAGTAAAGGATGAGATAGCTCGATATTTAGAATGAAGATTCGAATTAAAACTTGAAGTTTAGGCTCAACTGAGCTTTGAATCTAAATAAACTTAGCTCATGCTATAAGCTAATAACTAGCTTAGCTATTCTGTTTTGTTTGTTTTCATTTCTTCTTTCTCTCTGTTTGGTATTTGAAGGTTGTAGGTACTGTCATGGACATCAACGAGCTATATTATTTTTGGCAGCACACCTATGAGACGACTTCTGAGGCGTGGGAACGGTTTAAAGGGCTGTTGAGGAGATGGCCAAAACATGGACTTCCAAATTGGAGGCTGATGTAACAATTCTACATTGGTTTGGATTGTTATACCAGAGAAGAGGTAGATAGTGCTGCAGGTGACAACCTCATGAAGAAGAGTTACAACCAAGCCTACTCGTTGCTTGAAGCTTTGCCCAAAATTTTTTGGGAGGATGATTATGTGGCTGCTATGGTTGAAACAATCAGGGCAAATCAGAAAGTTCTAGATGCTCTCATTCAGCTAGCTACTCGGACGCGTGCAGTTAGTTGTGGGCAATCATCTCCATTGTCATGTTGTTGAAGGCCTTGCTGAAGTCTTCTCTGAAGAGTTAGAGTACATTCAAGGTACCTTAACCACACATCGGAATAGCAAGTCACTTGAGATTCTCCAAGAACCTGCATGGGTGTTTGGTACCGTTCTGAGAAAGAGAGTCCATCCTCCTCCAAGCTCAAACTTGCTCCTACAAGCCAAGGATCTGGATAAGAAGCCACTACCTACAAGGAGGGGCCTGCTTTCCACTTCGGTGACGATTTGGAAGGCAAAACACTTTTTGGATGTGGGATGAGCCCACTTGAAGAAGTCTATCTAGGACTCAAAACTTAGAACTTCTTGGGAAGCAACCCAAGCAAGGTAGTTTAGTTTGTTTTTCTTAGATTATTTAACAATTTTGTGCAACTTGTATAAAAAGCAAATTCTGGAGAAAAAGCACCCCCAAAGAGAAGAAGAAGCAAGGATTCAAGCAAACCCCGAGAGCAAACAATGATATGCAACCCCCCTCATTCAAGGTGACATTGTTCCTTGCCCTAGCCTTAATGTTCTTTATATACTTTTATTCACTTGAGCGCAAGTGAAGGTTTGACTGTGTAGGGGTTTGGTTGGAATGGTAGTTTTCTAGGGTCATTCATGTTGTGCATATCTTGTTGCAAGTTCGTCATGCTTCGTATCCCTACTTGTTCATGAACTTGCGTTTATTCGGTTTGATCTCTCATGACAGTTTGATCTCCTATGACCTAAATTTGGAAAAAAAAAACTTGAGCTTGATTCTTGCATATTCTGTTCATATGCACCTCTTATGGCATGTTGCTATGTAATGCTTGTTTGATTGTGGCTTGATAAGACATTGTTGCCTATTTGGTGGATGGGGAGTTGAGCTCTTGTGGTTAGTATATTGGAGTGCATGGATGGATTGATGGTCGGAGGCTAGGTTTTCTACTATTTTCGTGAGGGAAGGGAGAGATGCAACCTTTACCTTGTGTTGAGTGTCGAGATGTAGTGATCCTGCCCTTGACCCTAGAGCAAAGAAGATAACTTAATAATCAAAAGCAAAAGGAGTTGAGCTAAGAGCAACAAACTGTTTATGAAGTGCAAAGGTGTATATTCCAAGCAAAGATAAAGAAAAGAGGCCAAAAAATGAAAAATTCAGAATATGAAGGCCCTCCAACACACATTCAAGAGATGATCAAGCACCATAACACTCATTCAAAGAAGGACTTGGAGTAAATCCAGTACCTAAAGCTACAAGCAACTCATACAAAAGAAGAAGTTGTGATCAAGGTTCAAGAACATATTGAAAGAACATTCTATTGGAGCCAAAGATGGAGAAAGGGTTGAGGGTGGTTGAGTACTATCATCTTACATTCAAACTAGGATCTAAAGGTCTGCCCACATGCATTTATGCCAAAGATGAGAGGCCATTATGATCTTTCCAACTCCATCACTGAGAGGAGCCCTCATTCAAATACTAACCCGTAAAAGAAAAAGAGTGAGATGGAGTTGAGGCCTAGACTGAGATTGTTATGAAGTCCATGCACTAGGGATTGTGGTTTGAAAGGTGAAGAGCTCACCTCATTCCTAGAGAAAGCAACAAGTGAGCAAAATGGACACATCATGAGAGCTACTTAAACATGAAACCTGAAGGGGTGTGACGACACCTTCTCCATCCCTTCATCCAAATTCCATGAGCTTATGTTATCCTTTTTGCTTCTTAGCCCGCACTTGCTTGATTGCTTCTATCTTGATACATCTACATTCTATATTTCATTCTTTACTCGCTTGTGATCATTCGGTTTATGAAGTATATGTGCTTTGTCATTCATTCATCTCTAGTTAGACTTTTTGTTCATGCTTGAGGACAAGCATGGTTTAAGTGTGGAGGGGTTTGATGAGCTAAAATCATATAGAGTTTTAGGCTCATTTATTCATTGAATTATTAATGATTTTTTATTCATAAGCTCAGTTTTATACTTGTTATACTTGATTTATCTTCATTCATCCTATATAGGTACAATGCAACATTTGGAGGTGTTATATGGATTTTCAGTCAATTCTACGCACAAAATTCACCCGTATGGGCGAGGGAGACAAATTTTGGCTATTTGGAGCAAAGGCCAACAATCACCCAAAACTTTCCATGACCTTGCAACAGCCATAACTTTTCAACCATTGAAGGGATGAAACTGTAATTTCATAGGGACGTGCATCAATAAATCCTCTACAACTCTTCTTCACACTCTAAATGCATTAGAGTCCTCCCCAACCAAGTCTGGATAGAATTTGCCATATATGGTAAAACTGGATGCAATGACTATGTCGCCCCTTCCAGTTCGTGTATCTACCAACTCACTACAAGGATCGAGCTGGCATATTACAGGAACGTGCATCAATGAATCCTCTACAACTCTCTTTCACACTCAAAATGCATTAGAGGCCGCCCCGACCGAGTTTGGATATAATTTTCCATATTGGGTTTAATGAGACTGCAATGTCTGAAATGCCCCTTGTTTCCCTTGTATCTCTCAAATGACTTGAGGGGCGACCTTGGCCTTTCACCAGCATTTATCCCTAACGCTCCTCTACAACTTTGATTCATACATTGTGTGTATGTGGTGCCTTCTTGAGGGTCCAAAACACTACCTACCGCAATGTGTACAAAACTGGAGCAAATACATTTATATCCTTAGCATGAGATATTTTGTATTTGTGGCTGAGGCTTCTCCAAGACTCCAAATTAGGCTTGCTATCACTCTCCAGAAGGCGACAAGGCCAGAATCTCTCTCAACTGAGAGTTATTCACGGTGGAAGGAGGAGGGGTCACACTGTTCCGGCAGCTGCTTGTGTTTGCTTTTAATATCTTTTACTCTTTTGTTTTGTGAACAAAGTCTATATCTTTTGATTCTGAGATATTCTATTATAGCTAAACTCCATTCTAAGGCTCTGGATGAGCCTCTTATCTTAGTTCATTGCATGGTTTAGTGAAGAACATTTCAT
>JAOYMZ010039331.1:0-15413 GCA_025802335.1 Pinguicula primuliflora | reverse complement strand
AACTTAAGTGACATGATCTCGACCGTTGAAGCACAGATCCAACGGCCAATAATAGATTTCGGTACCATAAGGTAAAATTCAGCACCATAAGGTCTGCACCCGAAAATTTCCCTAAAGAAAAGTGATACAAATATATCTCAAAAAAATAACAGCACTACATATTAAACGACCAAGGAAACAATAAATAAGTAACAAAGTGCTTATGACTTTAAGATCATATGAAAGATATAATACTGATACTCCAGCAAAATGTAAACCAAAAATAAATCAGCGACAACATATTCAGCAACGAAGTAAAACAACATCGTAATCGATCCGTTAAATGACCAAAACAAATCCATATCCATATGGATTAACGAAGAACAGTACCAAACAACAGAATGAAATGCGCTAAAAAATAAACTGAACCTACAACATTTATTTGAGTGCAGATAAGGAACGAAAATAAAGACAATGTGCAACAAAAAGCGAACAAATAACGGAAAATGGACACAACGCATTACATGGCGTCAAGATCTTTCACAATTTCAATCTTCTGATCCACATCAATAATTTCGGTTGCTTGCATAATAAAAAATCACTAAAGGTTAGTGAAAACTTTACAACACGTAACAAAATATTTAGTTAGACATGAAGCGGGAATTCAACAAAGTAAAACAATAACTCTTTGAGGTAATTTTCCGTCTAGGAATATCTTAATTAAGCTTACTTTAGACTTAATTAAGATATTTTTGTTTGACGCAGGATAGGCAGTTCTATAAAATATGGTTCGGCTATAAATTTGAAAGACCAAACTTGAGGAAAAAACATGCTTGTTTATTGATAAAACCTACATATACAATCCAGAAAGCAGAGGTACTTTATGGGTCAGTGTATGTGTCATAGTTTTGTAATATAGTTGCACAGAACTTGCAAAATATAGCAGAACAAAGTAATCCACAGATTGAGTTTCATTTTTCAATATCGACTGGCCAAAGTCAGTGATTGATTATAAAGCAGAGCAATATTTACTCATTTGTGTTGAACTGACACATACCATGACTTCTTAATTGAAGTCCTAATCTTAAGACGTCCCGCTGATACGCAATTCCTGCATTTCCTATCAAGGATCACCATTTCTCTAGCAACCTGAGTAAAATTAACAGACATGAAAGATGATACTTGTCAGTTGTGTTACATTAGCTAAATTAACATAAAGAATGATATATTTCAGAATATTGTAACAAAACTACAACATATTAGTTCTTGCCTAAAAAATGGTGAATCCAAATAAAAGGAACACATAAAAGGAGAAGAGAGAATCAAACCCCCGACCCGGTACATGGATTATGATGTAATTCTATAGAAGAGTGCAAGGTTTAGAAACGAACGTGAAGAATGACGGAGGTCATTGCTATCACGGTCACCACCACCACCGCCCGCACCACTCCTTTTTGTCATCGCTAAACATAACTGGAATTTGGCGCAATTGGGTCCATGTCTGAAGGAATATGGCAAAGATATAAGAGACGGTTTTACAAATAAACATGATAAATATCACTCAAATATGCACATGATCTGTTACAAAAAAACACAGACGGTCAGCATTAATGTAGGCTGATTGGTTATCTCCGTTGTTTGTTCCACATAACTTATTCTTGCATTCGGTATGAACATGAACATATGCACGTCACTGGTCCTGTACTTCAACTTTCACATGATAACAATTATCTAAGAAACACTTACAGAAAAAAGGAAATGAATACGATTTTTTAAGAACACTACCTTAGATGGCTCCATTAAAGAGGTGCAGCGTAAATTAGTGTATTGAGATGAGATTCAATCGGTTCACTATAAAAAAGTAGGCAGATGAAGACCCTAATAAAATGGACTTTACATAATATGAAGGAAACTCGAAAAAAGAAAACCCGAACAATGGTAGAGTGGACATGTGTGCTCCGGCAATTCCACCTCCAATTACTAAAGACGAACCGTATTGGGTCAACCTTGCGGATGTGCCCTCCTCCTACAGTCAATTCAAACCATTCATTATCTCCATAATCCACACTGCATATACAATTCACAGGTGGGAAAATGGGGAACAGAAAAGTAAAAAGCTACCTTCTTTTGCAATGGAGTCTCCATAATCCACACTGCATATACAATTCATAGGCATGAATCACAAGCGGGAAAATGGGGAACACAGAAGTAAAAAGCTACCTTCTTTTGCCATGGAGAATTTTTATCACTACCTTGAGATTCTGGGTGTGTCCGACGGTCGAAGATTGTTGAGGGAATTGAAGAAGAAGAAAAATTGGAGGGGAGAGAATGGATGAATTTGGGAGACGCTTAACATTGAATTCATATGCTAAGAAGTGAATTGGGATCATCGATTGAATTCGTCTCTTCATTTTGAGAATAGACGAAGAGACGAATGTGCAGAATGAATGTGCAAAAGAGAGATTGAATTCAGCTGATATTGGGAGAGACGAAGGGGTGGGCAATTTAATTTAGGGCAACATTGAAGTGGAAGAAAACGGACCTACCGGTGGCATGAATGCAGAAGAGACGGCCAGGAGAGAGAAACTACATTTTTGTTTCCAATCTCATGGCCTGAAATTGAAGAAGAAAAGATAAAAGGTGGGAAGAACGGTGATCATGGTGGGGCAAGAAGTGGTGAGTGGGGGTAAAAAATCATGTAAAAAAAGAAAATCGTCATTTTGAACTGATGGTGGAGAATTTTAAGTGTCCAGACCACATTTTAAAGTGTCCAAGTGACATTTTGAAGGGTCAATGTATAATTTTAAACTTGCTGAACATCCATATTTTTATATATAGATATATTAAGGGTTTTTATCTTTGCTGGGGTGCTTGAGCCTCCCCAAGCACCCCCATGCCTCCGCCGGTGAGTCTACAATGCTATCTTAAATCCTATAAAACTCTTGCAATACTGAAAGATGTAAACCCGGACTATGGCCTTGCTGTGTATTCATTCTATTGACCCGATAAATAAATAACAACTACTCATCAAATAATAATTCAAAATAATTCCAAATTATTTCAAATAATTCTATAATAATTCTAACCAATTCTAAAACAACTCTAATATAATTTTAAAATAATTTTAGACAAATCTAAATAAATTCTAAACAATTCTAAATGACTCTAAAATAATTCTAAACAATTGTACAACAATTCGAAAATTACATACAGCAGCGGTGGGCGGCACGGCAGCGGTATGGCTGGGGCGGCAGGCGAAACAGAGGGCAGCAGTACTTTTTCGGGCGGCATGCAGAATAGAATTGCATTACGACAATGCGGGGCGATCTTATGGAGGGCTATGACAGCGAAATTTCACTTTCGTTTTCTCGAAATTGCAAAGATGGGAGGACAGGACAATGTGATAATGACCTCGCCTGGTCTTTAGAAGAGCGGGCATTTTTTCGCCCACTCATTGGAAACTCCGGTAGTTGCTAACTACCAAAATTAAGATATTTAATGACCGCCTTGCCAAAATATGGAATTTTGGACTATTGCTTTTTGAAAGTCCAGGACTTTTTACCAGACCTTGGAAGCGCGGGTAGTGACAATTCGGGCTGACTATGTAGCGTAAGAAAAAATTTGCCCCTTATTTCCTACAAAAATTATAATCTGCACTCCAATTTTCCAGCATTGCACTTCACACTCACAACACTGTGTGTGGACTATGGGACCCACTCCATGTGAGTGTAGAGTATGGAGTGTGTGTGAAAATTGGAGTACTCCAATCCATGCTAGCCTGTTACAATTTTTTTCTGCCACGCTGATTACCCTCTTTTAGTAAATTGACATGCACAACTCTTCCAAAAGCTAGTGTTTGCACTGCTCTTCTGCAGCTCGATAATAATAAACTACGAGCATTGGAAGACTGGTGTGTATTACGACACTTAATACATTGATTAGAAGGCACCGAGTTACGGAAGTGGAGTGGAGATGAAACTGCTTTTTCAATGGCCGGTATATTTAAATCTTTGACCGGTCAAATAGATCTGGATCTATCGATTTTTTGGGATGCCCTGTTGGAAATGCACCGCCCATAAAAATGGCGGTGCGTGGCCTATATATACATACCTTGTTTTTTGTTTTTTTATCAAAAATTATAGGTCATTCGCATTCTTGTAGTATTTCGGGTTGTAAACGACCTCCGTTAAATATTGAAATTGGCAAACCATCTGCCTTGCACCAAGGCCATCCTTCGGGCTTCCAAAAAAATCGGTAGATCCAGATTTATTTGACTGCTCAAAGATTTCAATATAACTCCCTTCAAAAAAGTGATTCTATTTCCACCTGTTCTTCCGTAGTCCGATGCTTTCTAATTATAGTAATCCACACCAAGTTATATATAGGGATGACAATAGGACGGGGCGGGGCGACCCTCCCCAGGCCTGCACCGGTGGGTTAGGGGACGGACCCAAATCCTCCCTGCCCCGGTGGTGGGGCGACCCGGACCTGCCCTGCTCCGCCCGTAAAGGCCGGGTTCACAGGTCGGGTTAGACCCGGCCCATACTTGCAGAAAATTAATTTCTTTAGTGCTATTACAAAAAAAAAATGTATAAAAAATATTATTTTTTTTAAGTACAATGGAGTGACCAGTGTCATTTGGAACTACCAGCCGACTGATTTGAATAAGGCAACTACAACATAAACCCATTATCATGAGGAACTTCGTCACGATCAAGTCAGTGGATGCAATGAGCCTCACGATTCCTGAAAACCACCCTTGTCTCTGCCTCATCTATGTGGGATACATCATTTTCACTAGAATAGATCAACCCAGCCTGAAGATTTCGGCAATATAGATGGTAAAAAAATACTAATAAAATTTTAAGAAAACCATTATATATTATTTAGGGGCGAGGCAGGTTCGGGGTGAGTCGCACGCCCCTGTCCCGAACCCGCCCCAGACCCGCCTACGAGGTGGGGCGGACTCGCCCTGCACCGAGATGAGTCCAAATTGTCAACCCTAATTACATAAAAACGGTGCATGTTAATTTACAAAAAAGAGTCACCAATGTGCAAGAAAAAAAATTGAGGCTAGGGATTGTGTTTTTGTATTTTAGAAAAAAAAATCTTTAATTATATAAATTACGTACAATAATTCAAAAAATATATATCATGAACGGTAAAATTGTACTTTTTGAAGGTGGGATTCTAAAATTAAATTGACAACTTCAAATGGCAATTTTTTCCTGCCACAATGTTAGCATGATTTTTTGAATAGGTTACCACTCGACCTTGGGAAAGTCGAGACCTAAGCCTAGCCTTCCCAAGTTCGGGATTTATTAATCCTCCGGTTTGCAAAGTCAGACGTCAATAATATCACTAATCCTCGTAATTAAGGTATCACGGCCTGCCCAAAGTCATTTTTACATCCCGGCCTTCGGGAGGCCCGAAACCTGAAATATCAAATGGTCCCCCCTTTCTTCTCTGTTGTCGTTTTTGTCGGATTAGCTCGAGAAAATCCTCACCCTCCGTCGCCGTCTCCGCCACATCAGCCCATCACCATCGTCGCCACAGCCCGTCGCCATCGCAACACATCGTCGTTGCATTTCAGAGTTTCAATTTCATTGAGAGATTCAAAAGGTAACCGATTAGGGTTCCAAATTTGGGCAATCGATTATGAAATGAGTGTTTCAATTATGCTAATTGATTATGAATTTGTTATAATTATTATGAATTATTATGAATTGCTATTAATTATTACGAATTGTTATGAATTATTATAAATTGTTAGGAATTGTTAATGAATTGTTATATATTGCTAGGAATTGTTATTGATTTTTTTATGAATTTTTATTAATTATTATGAATTGTTATTGAATTGTTATGTATTATTTTATTGAATTGTTATGAATTATTATTCTATTATTGAAAATAGCATGAGTTCCCAGCAGAGCTGGATACCCAATTTGTATAGTCTAGTTTCAGATTATGTGTTATGAGATTTGAGCACACATCGCAGTTCGAAAGTCTTGGAAGAAAAAGTCCAGATAGATCACACAATGGAGACGAAACATCTCGATATTGGGGGCGTGGACTAAAGTTGCATAGGCGTGTGCAACAGTACATATTCGAAGCTGGGATGTGGGGAGCTTATCTCAGCGTAGATATAATGGAGGATCACCGTTTCGTTACTGCGCTGATTGAGAGGTAGCATCCGGTCACCCATACGTTCTGGTTACCGTTTGGAGAGTGTTCGATCACTCTCCAGGATGTTTCAATACTCTGTGAGATTCCTATTGATGGTATCCCCTTACTTTTGATTATGCGGGTGATGCACGCTGGACGTCACACTAGTCTAGAGAAAATTTGAACTGTTGCCTTCACATGGACTTGGATGTGCGGGCCTTCTTTCAGTCCGGAGTCAAGGTATCCTACCTTGAGGGGTACATGGATACTATTGATATCACTGACTGGAGCAGCGATGAGAAGGTGCAGGGCTATGCACACAATGTGCTTGCACTTATAGTGGGCGGCCTTTTATTACCAGATAAATTCGATAATAAAATTCCTATGAGGTACTTTTGCTTCTTGGAGGACTTGGATCACATCCGACATTATAGTTGGAGTACCGCCGTGCTGTGTAACCTCCATCGTTATATGTGTAAGGTTCACACAGACGACGCAAAATAGATAGGTGGAGTGACGCGTTTGATTTAGTTGTGGGGTTATTCGAGATTGGCTTCTATCACCCCGCACACTCTGTCCACACTGCTAGAAAGTCACTACATTCGGAGAAATCCACAGTTTCCCGAGGTCTACAGGACCAAATGGGTTAGGAGGAGGATGAACATTAAACAGGGGAGTCATGTGATTAGGATGATCCGGATGCAGTTGGATGGTGTCCATGCCGATCAAGTTCGTATTTTTATATTATCATATCTAAATTCAATTATGTTGCACATATTTCATTTAGATATTTCTAACAGCTCTATTTTTACGTGCAGTTCGTGTCCACTCCATATAGTATGTTGGAGATGTCTCAGGTTAGCGCTATCGATCTGTTATTATGCGGCTACGACGATCCTATTTTCCTGATGGAGTTCATTGAGTTCGTACACACCTGCCGTGTTCGACATCAGTTTGGATTCATCCAGTCGATTCCTGAGCCAGTAATAGGGTCAGAGAGATGCTGGCGCACGGCATGGATACCAATGGTGGTCAGAGTGTTCCCGTGAGAACATACCACCAGATGTGCAGTTCTAAGAGTGCTTTTCTAAGGAATTTATAAAGTGTTTGCAGTTTGGACTTTACTGTGGCAAAAGTTAAAAAAAATAGTATGACAAAATTGATATAATACGGGAAATTTTTTGGATATTTTGGTATTATCGATTTACATATTGACAAAATTATCTTAAAAATGAATTTTTAAATAATTACAAAATTGTCACCGCCTTAAGCATACCAGAAGTTACTCTAAGAGAGCTTTTGACTTTTTAAAGATTTTCCACCGCAAGCCCACCACCAAAAATTAAAATCACAAACAGTGCAAAAAAAACTTCTGAAAACTCAAAAACTAATTTTTAGCAAACTTGCAAATAGGTTTAAATTCCCGACTTTCACTTGGCATATTCAAAAAAAAGGTCGCTGACTTTATGGTAGGAAAAAAATTGCCAACTTCAAACCTTTTTTTTTTTTTTTTTGAAAATTGCCAACTTCAAACCCTAATACGAAATCCTCAATGTTCTTGTTCCCAATTCGGGCAGGTTTACGCCTAACCAGTAAACCCACGCCAAAGCTTCCCAGTTGAAATCGAAAGTTTCATGGCGGTGGCCCGTTTCGTATTGAACCGATTGAAGAATGCCACCCCAAATACCTGCTGCCTCTTCTCATCTTCATCCGCCGTGATACAGCTGCCATGGACGGATGATGTTTCAGAAGATTGTGGAGGGAAAAAATCTGTTTGTAAACGCGCGCTGGAACTCCAACGTCCCACTACTATCAATGTCAATTATTGGGGAATCCGGAAAAACTTTGGGAGCGATGCGAATGGTTGGGAAATCCGGAATAACTTTGTGAAATATGCCGATGATTTAAAAATCATGAAAAACTTCGTGAGTTTTATTGGTGTAATAGACCTCCCCTTAAAAGCATGCAAATCACCGTCCTTCTCCAATTTTGGTGTTTATACTCTGCTTAGAGTTAAATCACGGTGTGGGGGAAGGAAATATTTCGGGTAAGGAATCAAGTGATGACTTGTGCTCTTTGTGTTTCGATTATATAGTCCTGAGTTTCTCGCGCATCACGAGCAGGATCATGCTCAAATTTTGGGATGAAATTGCGGAAATGTCAGTCCAGTATCTGAAGCCATTGGACACGATTTACGTTTCAGGCTCTCTAAATTCTTACTTGAAGGTGGATAATACTGGAAAGCTGATGCAGTATTTTGAGGTGAGTACCCCTTTTCGTTGGTTGCTGCACATTGTTTAATATCATGCAGGATTCTCACCAATTTCATAAGGATGTTTACAATCGCTCTGTGCTTACTGTTCCGCGGAAAGTAAAATAAGTCACTCTTAGAAGCGATTATAGCTTTCGGCATGGCATAGCATGCATCCTTTTAGCGCATGGTTCATGGATCTTTTAAGCTGGGATTTCGATATGCGATTTTAACAGACATTGTTTGTTGTTTGGGCTGGCAACGATCAAATAAATTATACTAACTATTTCCTTTTCGCTATATTGTAGTTTTCTGAGTTTAGAATTCCAAACTGGCTTCATATAAGCATTTTTTAAATATGTTGCCAATCTGAGAGAATTGTAAGCTGATGTGTAAGGGGGTGTTGATGCATCTTAATTCTTAAATATTATATTTTCTCACTTATTAGTTTTGCTCTACTGAAATCCAGAATTGATTTATAGAAGTTGTCGCTTATTTCTCCATAAGTTGGATTGATTCCTACAGGAGAGTACTTGCATGAGTCTCTGCTATGGCTTACTGGTTCGATTATTACTTATTCGGACTTCTATGATGATCCACTTATTAGTTTTGCTCTACTGAAATCCAGAACTGATTTATAGAAGTTATGTCGCTTATTTCTCCATAAGTTGGATTGATTCCTACAAGAGAGTACTTGCATGAGTCTCTGCTATGGCTTACTGGTTTGATTATTACTTATTCGGACTTCTATGATTCCATCTCTCGAATCATCTCTATGGCTGAGTGAAGATTTTTCATTTTAGGTAGTTGTTAAGGAGGTAGATTTTGTTGCTCAACTTGGTGGTTTGTCATCCTGCCAAGATAACCATGTGGAGTTGAAACCCGAAGGTATTATTTTACCGTTCCTACATTTTTTTGACTCTGATTGCTCCATATCTTCTACTTTTGTGATCCTCTCAGGTGCATAGGCATTTAGTCTCAAGAATTTATGGCCTCGTTCACCTGACATTTTGCAAGGAAATCATCCTAGAACATAGAGACAATTGATTTTGGACATTGCATTTTCTTCTCCCGTAATCAGTCTCTATATCTATCTACAAATATTTAGCTTTTTTCTGTAGGTTAGGGGTATGGCTGAGGTTCTTAACTGAGTTCTCATATCATCTTCATAATAACTAAAATTGCCTGTTCTGTTTGTAGTTTAGAACTTGCTTTTTCTGTATGCATTACAATCCCCTTGCTATTTCTTTCTAAAATTGTGAGTATCCATTTGTAACTCCATTGGCAGTTTCATATGAAGAAAAACAACAACGGCGCATAGACCGATTGCACTTGTGGCATGTATTCTTTGCCAGCCCCTATGAGTGGTGGGACAACCGGAAGTCTAAACGGAACCCAAATTCTCCGGATTTTAAGCACAAGGATACTGGTGAGGTGCTTTGGCTCTCTGACTCTGATCCTCCATGGGTCAGGCAACAACTGCAACTGCAGGATTCAAGGTTGGGGAATCCAAGCCAAGATGGAAGAAATGCTCGCCCACGATTAGCCCAATTAGTTTATAATGATGAACTATGAACTCAATACTACCTGCATAGCTCAACGAGTCAGTGCCAATAATGCTCCTAGAGGTTTCAAAAATCCGGGATATATTATGCCGTGCACTTGGATCTTAAACGAGATGAAGTGACAGTAAGCCCCAAGTTTCAGTTCGTTACATGCTAAGTTTTCAGTTATTACATAGTTCATAGGTCCATACTTTACCGAGTAAACCCATGAACTATAGAACACACCATCAGCTGGAATCGGCAATTTAGACGGCCACTAAGACTGGGAGCAGGCAAGATATTTATGGAAAATTTTCAAATGCCGGACGCTACGGACGACATTTCTTATGTACCGACTGACACTTAAGTTAAATGGGTGTTTAAAGTCTGGCCGTCCACTGTTGATCCAACGGCCAGGAGTAGACTTCGGTACATAACGTCTCACACCAAAGATTTTTTGGGATATTTATAGCTGATACAGCTGCTACTGAACATAAAAAGCTGAGCGATGAACTGGACCGAAGACAAATCTGGAAGCTACACTACTGCATCGGCCTGCAGAATGATCAAACTGTCATAATAAACAGAACAGGATGAGAGCAGGAAAGATCTAGCCTTGATCTGGGGTTACAAAATTTTGCATGGAGACTTGCAAGTTGCAAATGGCAGAACCTCCACTGTGGATAAACTGCATGACAGACTTAAAAAAGAACCTCCACTGTGGATAAACTGCAAATGGCAGAACCTCCAGTGTGGATAATAGTGGATGCTCGAGATAGGTGTGTCTGGTGCGGCAAAGAAGTAGAATTAATCCAACACTTGTACTTCTAATGTGAGCATCCGATAGGATTATAGGAAGCCATTTATTCTTGGTTCGGCTCGACTCTAAACATTACAACATCAGACCCTCCGCAACACTTAAACAAAACATATGAGGATGGTCAGGAAAATGCTGGGAGAAGAAATCTGGCATGCAGTATGGCAATCCACGACACGGAACATTTGGAAGGAGAGAAATGCCGAGAGATTTGATGGAGTACTAGATGTGACTGAGTTCATTAAAATTTCAAACGAGTATTAGCTTCGACTACAATCATCGTTAGTGACTGATTGAGAGGTCTAGTTGCATCGTTTTACTTGTACTTTTAAATGTGTACATAAATCTAGTTCAATACATGATCAGTATGTACATGGTGACTTGAAGACTGCAGATATAAACACATATCAGCACAGGGCCGGCCCTGGGGTTCGGGATGCCCCTAGCCGGCCGACTCACTGGGCTTACCCCAGGGCCGGCCCTGACTGTGACAGACAACTGTGTTCTGTTGAGGAATGGAATTACTTAATTAAAGAACTCTCTAAGCAACAACTTCAGAGGATGCCATCAATATGATTCTTGCACGACTAGAGTGCCAGCCAAAAATTTCGGGTCATTCAAGCATCAATCACAATGTTTTCTAGAATGATGTGAACTTTTCAGACTATACATAACCATGAGTAATCAGAAAAATCTTTGAAATCTGGAGGGTATATATTCATTGATCCTCATAGGGTAGCTGTAGAATTCTTCATTTCGACTGTCTCCCTTCCTGTGGTGGAATGGAAGCAACCATGGAACACCCCGGTCATCCATGGAATGCTTAGCATGGAGCGTGTTGTCCAGAATCCCTCCTACTATCAACGCTACAGTTGCGGGAGAAGAGAATATTGTGTTGAGTATGTCGTTGAACTGCAAGAAGGAAACGAAAAGATCAGCTTCCTGTGTAGCTGCATAAAATACATAAGCCCCATGATTTCCCTTGTTATTACTGACTTGTGGGTAAGCACTGGGCGGCCGGGGCTCATCTAGTGCAGAGGTAGCCTAGGCGCCCGCTTAGGCGGCATTCGCACAGGGCGTAGGGAGACAGCTTTCTCGAATATAGGTTTTAGGCCTGAATTTGACTCAAACACCTCACAATATAGCTACTATATAACTTGTTAGTGACTATCCCAGAAAGCGTTGGGCAGTCTGAGCGGTGACGGGTCGCCTAGTGTCTAACCAGTTTAGGCATCAGCATAAGCAGCCCTAAGTGGGTACTTAGGCGACATTTAGGCTGGACGGAGGGCGACCATCTAGCACCTAGGCAGTGCTAGGCGGCATAAGCGACTGCCAGAACAGAGTTGCTAAGTGAACTTCTCCGAAATGACTGAGCATCTAGTGGTCAAATACATGCTTTGCTTTATTCGCCAGTCACTCCGTTTGAGAAAAAATACAAACAGATATAAACATGCATGATCCTTACCCATCCTCCATTTGTTCTAACAGGTCCGTGCCCATCCACGTCTGTGTTCATGATGAAATACTGAGGTATTGATATGCCTAGGAACAGGGCAACACCAATTACATAGATGTTCCGCATGGAGTTGCTGTTTGCAAATTGTATGAATGAAAGGCCAACAGCAGCTGTGAAAAGAAAGTGAGAAATGAGCAACTCCTTACCTCCATGGAATATAACAGAGAGTAACTACATTTATCAAAAAGTTTACTTACCAGCAATACCATATAAGATGCAGTAGATAGCAGCAAATATCGGCAAAGGAATTGAGGCAAAAAACGCCCCAAATTTACCTGCAGGTAAAAAGTTCATTCATCCAATTCCATCTATAGATAATCAAGACATTGCTACTGTTACGGATCCTCAGGGAGATGCACAACCACGACGCTCCACTCACCAACCCAAGCCCAATCGTCGTTACAACGATCTGTGCTAATGAAGCCGTAACCATATCCGACAGCTTCGTGATTCATTTATTGCTTTAATTATTAATTCGAATTAAATAAGATTCCTTTATGAAAAGTGAGAAGTTATTTTTTCTGCAGTCTCCCTCCCCCAATTTCACGGTCTCCTCCTCCTACAGCCTTCAAGTGCGGCAAGCACATCCCTCTTGCTAGAAATCATGTGTTGATACTTAACAGACATGATATGATTGTATTTATTACTGGCATCCATCTTCCTATTTTGACAGCAAATTCATGTCTAACAAAGTCTTAAATCACTATTGAAAAACAAAGATGCCAATGCACATATTTGGAGCAATTTTGGTAAGACTGTCCTCTCTTCTCTACCATTTCGCTTACACTGCCCTAATCTCCTTTGCTTATTCTCTTTTTCCTTCTTTTATTATTCCTGAACAAACCGAGAAACGACGGACAGAAAGACAATAGAGAGGTCAAGATAACTAACCAAATATTGCGAAGAAGATCATGAAAGCTGTTGATAACTGAACTGCTCTTCTGCTCCCCACACGAGTTAGTCCTAAGAGACCCACATTTTCACTGCAGAAAGGACCCTAAGCACATGAGTCTTAACCATAAAAAGGTAACATCTTACACATGCCCATACATGTTTATAAATGCATATACTGAGCTTTGCATTGTTGAAAATCATGAATGGCATCAAAAAATTTTTTTTGTATTCTGCATCGAATGCATCTCGTCAAAAGAAATTATTTGAAAGTAATATCCACGCACACACACATAAAAACAGTTTCTTACACGGCTGCAGTTGTCCCGACAACAGAACCGAATATACCTTCGACCAGCTGACCTAATCCCTGAAACAGTGGTTGACACATGATGATTCAATAACTTAAGGAGAAGCCTTAATCAAAGCATGACATGTTAGAAATTTTCAGACCTGCAGACCAATGCTCCGGCCCATCACATAGCCAGGAGGAGAAGTAGCACCAGCAAGCCGTGCTGCAACATAAAATGTCGCTGTGGACTGCAACACAAATTGTAAAGCCTAATAACAATAATCTCGATTCTAGCAACAATAACAATAATCACAAGGAATTTTGTTCCATTACTTATCAATTTGGTTTACTTTATACTTCGCCTTTTCAAATAAAGGCAAAAGCTGAACAGACAATCATCAAAGAAACCAACCTCCGTAGAGGAAACGAGAGCAGCACCCATCATCCCAAAGACATGGCTTGCTCTGAATATAGGGTATCCCCATTGGAAAGGATAAGGAAACTTGATCCTAATAAAGAAGAAGGATCATAATAAGATGGGTAAACCAAAAAAGAAACCCATCTCTGAGAAAGAATTTTTAATGCATAAATACCAAGGAGCTGAAGATATGAGAAAGGCTCGATCAGTACGGCAACTCTGCATTGTCTGTTCAGGGGCATTTTTGTATGCACCGGCACCAGTAAGAATTGCAGCCAAAATCCAGACAAGGCCGATACAGACGAGCAAAGCAAATCTCTCTAGCATTGGCTGCGCTCTTGGATGGATATTTTGTAAATACTGCATGAAGTACATTAGTATCTCTTAGTTATCCTTCCAAATCCAGACTACAGTAGAATTATACAGGTAACCAAAAAGTGTCACGCACTTGTTGTGAAACAACAACCAGAATCAACATGGGCAAGCCGAGCTCCACACAATTAGCAAGCTGTAGCAAAATGTACAGATAAGCCACAAATGGGTTCATATGTTCATAGCCAGTGTCATGGTCAAAGGAAAGGATAAAAATGATACCTCGGGGAAGCCTCTAGAAAATAAGCCAAGACCCACCACACAAACTGCTGGCACTAAAACCACGGGACTGAAGAATCTGATTAATGCAAAGAAAAATGTAGAAAGATGAAAATAACATGAAAGTTCAGGAATGTTTCAAGGAAGGAAACAGGTTACACAAAGTTCGATTACCTTGTAAGTTTACCCCAGGCATTGCTGAATCCCAGTAACGTGTTCACGAAAGAAGATACGATCAGCGAACCTTGAATGGCTCTAATGGTGCGTAGGAATCTCTGCACGCATTCATACACCTCAAGGTCATTAGGAAAATTCTCGCACTCGTGGTGAAAAACAAGGCATAGTTGTCAACTGAATGCTAGGAGGATCAACACTAGTTTGAACGAAAATAGCGAAGACGAAACCCCCCATCTTAGATGAAAACACAGAATCCAAAGTTCATCCGAGTATACCACACTTTTTTTTGAAAATTCAAATAAGGCAGCCATGCTACGCAATAAAAAATGAGAATGCAAGAGAAGGAGATAACAGAACCAGTCAGCAGAGTACATGTTATTAAAAAAATTCCGCAGAGTACATGTATTGCAATGATAAAAGGGAAGAACTTGAGATGCTGAACTTAATTAACTTGTATGCATAACCGGGAAAGATAAAAAAAACATGATCCACGTGTGGAACAGGAAAGGAAAATCAGCAATCAAAAATCACGAAGGGATTGAATCTAAACAAAGAAATGCCGGTAATATTTATCTGTTTGACACGCGCAGCACAGAATAAATGCACTGCACACCTCATGTCCGTTTGAGAAATTAGTATCAGATAGATCATTGATGATCCCCAAGACTGCTATTACATAAGCAAATGATGGACCCATGACAGTTGGTAGGCGCGTGCCAAACCATGTCTGGCATAGGGTATTGAGTCCAGACATAAGAAGCAACGTTTG